>CM040822.1:1290039-1295039 GCA_022828995.1 Vimba vimba
CTTTATTTCAAGAGTGCTCTTTAAATCATCAGTACACTCTTAAAAAATAATGGTTATTTTTGACAGTTATGGTTCCATGAAGAACCTTTAGCATCCAGGGAACCTTTCTTAGTGTGAAGAACATTTAAATAATCGAAAGAACCCTTTTTTCTCTAAAGAACATAGAAAAGGTGCCATGGATTTTAAAGGTTCTTCATGAAACCATAAAAGCCAATAAAGAACCTTTATTTCAAGAGTAGTCTTTAAATCATCAGTACACTCTTAAAAAATAAAGGTTCTTTTTTGGCAGTTATAGTTCCATGAAGAACCTTTAACATCCAGGGAACCTTTCTTAGTGTGAAGAACATTTAAATAATCGAAATAACCTTTTTTTTTTTCTTTTTTTTACTAAAGAACCTCAGAAAATTTTCAAGGATGTTTAAGGTTTTTTATGGAACCACAAATGCCAATAAAGAACATTTTTTTGACAGTTATGGTTCCATGAAGAACCTTTAATATCCAGGGAACATTTCTTAGTGTGAAGAACATTTAAATAATCGAAAGAACCCTTTTTTCACTAAAGAACCTCGTAACGGTTCCATGGATGTTAAAGGTTCTTCATGGAACCATAAAAGCCCATAAAGAACCTTTATTTCAAGAGTGCTCTTTAAATCATCAGTACACTCTTAAAAAATAATGGTTATTTTTGACAGTAATGGTTCTGTGAAGAACCCTTAACATCCATAGAACCTTTCTTAGTGTGTAGAACTTTTAAATAATCGTTTTTTTTTTTTTTGTTGTTGTTTTTTACTAAAGAACATCAGAAAATTTTCAAGGATGTTTAAGGTTTTTTATGGAACCATAAATGCCAATAAAGAACTTTTTTTTTTTTGACAGTTATGGTTCCATGAAGAACCTTTAACATCCAGGGAACCTTCCTTAGTTTGAAGAACATTTAAATAATCGAAAGAACACTTTTTTCACTGAAGAACATAGAAAAGGTTCCATGGATGTTAAAGGTTCTTCATGGAACCATAAAAGCCAATAAAGAACCTTTATTTCAAGAGTGCTCTTTAAATCATCAGTACACTCTTAAAAAAATAAAGGTTATTTTTTTGACAGTTATGGTTCCATGAAGAACCTGTAACATCCATGGAACCTTTCCAAGGTTCTTTAGAGTGAAAAAATGGTTCTTTAGATTATAAAAATCTTTTAAGAACTGTTCTCTATAAAATCCCTCTTTAGAGATCTACGGCATTATGGAACCTTTATTGCATACAGTAAGATTTAAGATCTCCACTGCTTCCAGGTTGCACAGCTCTTTTTTGGTTCTATTTGGAAATAGTGTTTCGTTTAAGTGACAATTTTCTGTAAGTGAGTGCACATTTTTTATGTTTAATTAAACGCTCATATTTGACATATAGAGTGAAGATGGCTTCATAACCCCTACATGCTCAGCAGGTCCGGAACCGTCATCGGAGCCCATTTTGTTTTGAAGCTCGAAACACCTTGAACAAATTTCTCTCTACATTGACACAGTGCGAGATGATGATGTTGTAAGGTTCTGATGTTCATCAGGTCTGCGGTGTCCCACTGACCCGGAGCTTCAGTCCATCTGCATTCTTGCACTTTGAACCATAAACATCCTCCTTTCAAAGAGCTTGGCAGGAAGTTTGGTAAGTTTTCCCTTAAATGTGCTTTAGTCTATTTAAAATAGAAGTCTGCTGGATTGCTTTCAGCATCTGACACAATAAAAATGTCTATATTGCTGTGTTTGAGATGGTCTAATAGCTTAATAATGGTTTGCATTGCATGCATGTCTGTAAAATACGTAAATATAAAGAACATCATATATACACAACATACAATCATATATATATATATATATATATATATATATATATATATATATATATATATATATATATATATATAATTTTCTGCTTACTGTATAACCAAATACTGAGTCTGTAAAAGTATTAATTTACATTAATTACACAGTGTCTATTGAGCAATTAAATTTAATTAATTTGTATTTTATTAAGAATCAATCAATTAATGCTGTCATATAAAAGAAATGCAAGTAAACTACACGCAAACTCCACAGATCTCTAGTGCAGTTTCCATTCAAAAACAAAAGAAATGTTTCGTTCTCTGTAAAATTTCAGAGGCGTGAAGGAGCCGATAGATGCTGATGACATACATAACACACAGCTGTTACACCTGTGTGTGTGTGTGTGTGTGTGTGTGTGTGTGTGTGTGTGAGAGAGAGAGAGAGAGAGAGAGAGAGAGAGAGGCTGGCCTTGGAGATCAAAATCTGCAGCTATATATCAATTAGAAATGAACTCCTATATAATAATGCATGAAATATTTATACAACAAAGCTGAAGGCTTTTGTTCTTTTTAGATAATATTTGGTTACACTTTATTTTAAGGTGTCATTGTTACAGTGTAATTATATATTTAAGTACTGAGTAATATTAATTAATAATATGTAGCCTACTTACTATAGGGTTAGTGTAGGAAATTAATAGGGTTTGGTTGAGGGTTAGTTGCGTGTAATTATGGTAAGTATATGTAACAAGGACACTAAAATAAAGTGTTACCTAATATTTTATAATGATGTATTTATAAAACATAGGCTACTGTATTTTTCCCCCCAAATATTTGTATTTATTCATCTTTTATTAAGGAGTTAAATTAGATGGGCTTAGAGATAAATGTTTAGGCTGAGAGTCGACATAAAGGCAGGTTAAATTACTATAGGCTGTATTAATGCATAAAATAGTGTCAAATATTCAAGTAAATTGCCTAGACCTGAAACCAAAAATATGCACAAAAAAATAATAATAATTTTTATATTTAGTACTGGTAGCCTATGGAGTTAAATCTAATCTAATAAGTGAAATAATATAAATCTATTCTATCTAATCTGTCTAATTTAGTTATACTGCATGAATAATATTGTTATTTTTGTGTAAAACGCATCGGTGTGTTTGTTAAGCGATGAGAGAAACGTGACGAAAGCGGAATATGACGAGAGATCAGCGCGAGCCTGACGACACCAGAGTTTCGCATTTCACGAGAGGGAGAAAAAACAGTTTCAGGATCTTCCAGAAGAGCCTTCGAGCTTAAACCACACTGAGATCCCGAGTCCATCACAGCAAAACCCGACGAGCTCTTATTTCATCCAACACGGACAATATTTAAGAGTTTCTGTCATCATTTATGGATCTGCGGTGACCTGATGCATGCACAAATCATCCAAAAGAGCTAAAATCAGGTACGTCCCGTTTCAACCAAACTCATGCGCTCTTAAAAATGAGTTTTCACAGCATTGCGTTTTTGGTAACCCAAAGAATCATCAGCGATCAGTTCCGTTTCCTATAACACTTTAATAATCTAAAAAAAAACGTTATTCACTATAAAGCGGTTCGATACACTCTAAAAAAGAATCCTGGGTTGTTTCAACTGTCAAATATGTTCAAACCAAACCAAAGTTTAAAAATTTAATTTAAAAAAATCAAACCAACGGTTAAAATTGTCCATATTTGACCGTTGAAACGACCAAACGTTTTTAGAGGGAAGGTTCTTCACGGAACCATCCGATACCAATACAACACCTTTATTTTTATCGTGAGGTGTTTGTTTTGATGTTTTGTTTGCTTATGTTTTTGAAGCGATGGCATCTTACCATAGCTTGGGTGATGACGCAATGGCTTTGATGGTCCACGACACCAACGCGGTGAAGAAGGAAGAGTTCGCGAAGGACGAGCCGGTCCAGTCAGACCCGAGTTCCGACCCGAAAGCGGACCCGTCCCAGAAGCCTCCGTACTCGTACGTGGCTCTGATCGCGATGGCCATCCGGGAGAGCTCGGAGAAAAGACTAACCCTCTCCGGGATCTACCAGTACATCATCACCAAGTTCCCCTTCTATGAGAAGAACAAGAAGGGGTGGCAGAACAGTATCCGACACAACTTGAGTCTCAACGAGTGTTTTATTAAAGTTCCCCGGGAGGGTGGCGGCGAGCGCAAGGGGAACTACTGGACCCTCGACCCGGCTTGCGAGGACATGTTCGAGAAGGGGAACTACCGGCGCCGGAGGCGCATGAAGCGCCCGTTTAGACCGCCGGTGGCTCACTTCCAACCGGGTAAGTCTCTCTTCGGAGGCGACGGATACGGAAACTACCTACCCGCCCCAAAATACCTCCAGTCCGGCTTCATGAACAACACCTGGCCGCTTGCTCAGCCTCCGCCACCGATGAGCTACGGGTCCTGCCAGATGGGCAACGGGAACATGGGGGCCATGAAAGGACTAACGGCCCCATCCTACAACCCCTATAGCCGAATGCAAGCTATGGGCCTTCCGAACATGATGAACTCGTACCACCAGCAACACCATCAGGCCCAGCAGCAGCAACAGCCCTCGCCGGTTCCGTCCAACAGCGCGGCGGCCCTGCAGTTCACCTGCTCCCGGCAGCCGGCCGAGCTCTACTCGTACTGGGACCACGACGCCAAAAACTCCACGTTACATTCGCGGATTGACATTTGAACCGAATCACACCTCATTCGAGGGACTTCGAATTCGGTCGATCATCTGAGGTAAACAGGGTAACTTTTTGTTGCTGAAGAACTAACCAACACTAGACTACCTGGACAGCATGGATCATTTATATTATAAATCAGTAGTTTTGTTTCTCGACTTCAGGGTAAAACGTTAAAAAAAAAAATCGAAAATTACTTTGTTTGTGGACAATGAGAATAGCCTATTTACACGATTGTTTTAGGACCATTGTGATTTTTACGTTTTGGATTGTCAAGCCAGCACTTATTTTCTATGCTTTCAATAAACTGTTTTGATTAAAATGTAGATGTATTTGGAAGATGTTAGAGGGGTCTGTTATTTCACACAAAAAAAGAAGAAAGAAAACTGACACGATTACGCTCTAAAAACAAAACACTGCAGAGTTGTTTCAACGGTTAAATATGGTCAAACTAAACCGTTAGTTTAAATTTTTAAA
>CM040822.1:1300039-1310039 GCA_022828995.1 Vimba vimba
TTCATGTCAGTTAATACATTAACTAATGAACCTTATTGTAAAGTGTTACCAATAACTTCAATTAATTGATTTTAAGGACATTGGTGTAATGCTATGCAAAAATCCTGGTTCAAACGCGCCGCTAAAGATTATCAACATATCAAATCATTCTATATTTATCGGAGATAGATTATGTATTTCATACGTTACTAATGCGAACGCTCTGTCTCTCATCGGTTCCCTCTCGGTAGCTTTGCTCCAGGCGCATTTTCTCAGGGTCCGTTTCACGGGTGCCACTGGGCGGGGCCTGTTTGGAAAGGGGCGGAGTCTGTTTGAAAAGGGGCGGGGTCTTAGTTTTCACCACTTTGTCGAAGTATGCGAGATCCGCTACGTATTTTCCCATCGACGAGAGCGAGACGATGGGCGGGAACTCGTATCCCCACAGGATCTCCTCGGGCAGGTATGAGGTTCGCACCTGACAGGTGGCCGATGTCGGTTCTACTGTGGAGATCATCATAATCAGCAGCTCAAAATCAGCCGGATCGGGTTCTGTCCATCCTCCACCTGATGAGAGGAAGAAACACATCTCTGGGTCAGAATGATTCAGAATTTCTGTTTTTTTAGTATTCAGTTTTAAAGGAATAGTTCACATTAAAATGAAAATTACCCCATGATTTACTCACCCTCAAGTCATCCTAGGTGTATATGACTTTCTTCTATCAGACAAATACAATTGGAGCTATAGCCTATTAATAAACACCATGATGCTTCTGAGCTTTATAATGGCAGTGGATTGCAACCAACAGTTTGAAGCTCAAAAAGTGCATCAATCCATGATAAAAGTGCATCAATCCATGATAAAAGTGCTTCTATCCATCATAAAAGTGCTTCTATCCATGATAAAAGTGCATCTATCATAATAAAAGTGCATCTATTCATGATAAAAGTGTATATATCCATCATAAAAGTGCAACTATCCATCATAAAAGTGCATCTATTCATGATAAAAGTGCATCTATCTATAAGTGTATATATCCATCATAAAAGTGCAACTATCCATGATAAAAGTACATCTATCATCATAAAAGTGCATCTATTCATGATAAAAGTGCATCTATTCATGATAAAAGTGTATATATCCATCATAAAAGTGCATCTATCATCATAGAAGTGCATCTATTTATGATAAAAGTGCATCTATCTATGATAAAAGTGTATATATCCATCATAAAAGTGCATCTGTCCATCATAAAAGTGCATCAATCCATGATAAAGGTGCATTTATCCATGATAAAGTGCTCCACACTGCTCCGGGGGGTTAATAAAGGCCTTCTGAAGCAAAGCAATGAGTTTATGTGAAAAAAAATTCAGATTTAAAACTTTATAAAGTAAAATAACTAGCTTCCGGCCAAATGAACATACGGATTCGACTTAAGTCTAAGCGCAACTCATGCGAGTAATGTGACGCACTGCTGATATTGACGCCATGACGCACTACGCTACTTCTGGCGTCACAAGTTGCATAAGTTGCTCTTTATACGTAAGTAGACTGCGTATGTTCATTTGGCCAGAATTTTAAGCTAGAATTTTACTTTGTAACATGTTAAATATGAATATTTTTCTTACACAAACTCATCGCTTTGCTTCAGAAGGCCTTTATTAACCCCCCGGAGCAGTGTGGAGCACTTTTATGATGGATAGATGCACTTTTATCATGGCTAGATGCACTTTTATGGACTTCAGAACAGAAATAGCCATTCACTGCCATTATAAAGCTTGGAAGAGCAAGGACATTTTTAATATAACTCTAATTATATTCGTCTGAAAGAAGAAAGTCATATACACCTAGGATGACTTGAGGGCAAGTAAATCATGGGCTAACTTTCATTTTAAAGTGAACTACTCCTTTAAGACGTTTTTAAGCATCCATACTTTGGGATCATATAGGCAGGATGTAATGGAAGGGGGAGGAAAAACTGAATTTGGCTGAGCAGAAAGAGAGATTTGTGTATCATTAGCATAACTGTGAAAATCAAAACCATGTCGCCAGATGATCTGACCAAAAGGAAGCATGTAGATAAAAAACAGAAGTGGACCCAGAACAGAACCTTGGGGTACTCCATGGGAAACTCGTGTTCATTAATGCTAATGAATTAGATTGCCAACCATTAGTTTCTTTAACTTGAATAAAAGTAGTCATATGTATGTTAGCACATGAAGTATGCTACATTTTAGTTTACCTGCCAAAAAAAGTGTTATGTGCAGAATAATAAACTTTTCCTTTTAAAACATGCACACATTCACTCTTATTTGTGTCTAATATGTTGAAAATGCAAAACGTATCTTGCCTCGTCATCACAATCCATAATTATGAATCACATAAATCATGAAAATGATACAATGTTTCAATTAAAAACGATGAAATTCAATAAAGTTAGGTAGTTTGCATTATTGTCGGTCGTAAAACAGATGAAAAAATAAATAAATCAAACGTTTAGCTACTTGCACCTTTCCATGTTCCTTTCAATGTCTATGGTGGTTATGACCCTGGACCACAAAACCCTGGTCAATTTTATAGATGTATACATTACCTAGAACCTGAATAAATAAGCTTTCCATTGATGTGTGGTTTGTTAGGATAGGACAATATTTGGCCGAGATACAACTATTGAAAATCTGGAATCTGAGGGTGCAAAAAAAATGTAATATTGAGAAAATCGCCTTTAAAGTTGTTCATTTATGTTGGCGATTGTGCAGCATTCACTCACAGAAATAAATGTTTTATATATTTATGGTAGGAAATTTACAAAATATCTTGATGGAACATGATCTTTACTTAAAATCCTACAGATTTTCGGCATAAAAGAAAAATCGATAATTTTGACCCATACAATGTATTGTTGGCTATTGCCACTAATATACCCGTGCGACTCATGACTGGTTTTGTGATCCAGGGTCACATATGGTGTTTTTGGATTGTGATCTGTACCCGTGTCAGCCCAGGCTCGCAGCGGGCTCTCGTCATCAATGGTGTGGTAGAAGGTGAGGGGGAGGATGAGGAACGGGCTCTCGCTCTCCGTGTCCACGCTGAAGCTCACGTTCTTCTGGTCCAAACGCACCGTCTCTCCCTCCTTCGGCACACACGGCTGTAAGAGCTTCCCTGTCACCTGGAGAAAAATTACATTTGTCTGCAAAGAACTCTCAATATTTCACTTCCAAGACCCAGTGAGCTGTATTTTAATATGGCGTATTAATGCAACATCTGGAGATTTACATGCACTCTCAAAAATAAAGGTTCTTTATCTGCATTGATGGTTCCACGAAGAACCTTTAATATCCGTTGAACCAATAAAGTTCTCTTTAAACTGTTAAAAAGGTTCTTTATTGGCATTGATGGTTCCATGAGAACGTTTAACATCCATAGTACCAATAAGGTTCTCTTTAATCTGTTAAAATGGTTCTTTATTCACATTGATGGTTCCATGAAGAACGTTTAACATCCATAGAACCAATATGGTTCTCTTTAAACTGTTAAAATGGTTCTTTATTTGGCATTGATGGTTCCTTGAGAAACTTTAACATCCATAGAACCAATAAGGTTCTCTTTACACTCTTAAAAAAGGTTCTTTATTCACATTGATGGTTCTATGAGAACGTTTAACATCCATTGAACCAATAAAGTTCCCTTTACACTCTTAAAAAAAGTTCTTTATTCACATTGATGGTTCTATGAGAACGTTTAACATCCATTGAACCAATATGGTTCTCTTTAAACTGTTAAAATGGTTCTTTATTTGGCATTGATGGTTCCATGAGAAACTTTAACATCCATAGAACCAATAAGGTTCTCTTTACACTCTTAATAAAGGTTATTTATCAGCATTGATGGTTCCACGAAGAACCTTTAATATCCGTTGAACCAATACGGTTCTCTTTAAACTGTTAAAATGGTTCTTTATTGGCATTGATGGTTCCATGAGAACGTTTAACATCCATAGAACCAATAAGGTTCTCTTTACACTCTTAATAAAGGTTATTTATCAGCATTGATGGTTCCACGAAGAACCTTTAATATCCGTTGAACCAATACGGTTCTCTTTAAACTGTTAAAATGGTTCTTTATTGGCATTGATGGTTCCATGAGAACGTTTAACATCCATAGAACCAATAAGGTTCTCTTTACACTCTTAATAAAGGTTATTTATCAGCATTGATGGTTCCACGAAGAACCTTTAATATCCGTTGAACCAATACGGTTCTCTTTAAACTGTTAAAATGGTTCTTTATTGGCATTGATGGTTCCATGAGAACGTTTAACATCCATAGAACCAATAAGGTTCTCTTTACACTCTTAATAAAGGTTATTTATCAGCATTGATGGTTCCACGAAGAACCTTTAATATCCGTTGAACCAATACGGTTCTCTTTAAACTGTTAAAATGGTTCTTTATTGGCATTGATGGTTCCATGAGAACGTTTAACATCCATAGAACCAATATGGTTCTCTTTAAACTGTTAAAATGGTTCTTTATTTGGCATTGATGGTTCCTTGAGAAACTTTAACATCCATTGAACCAATAAGGTTCTCTTTACACTCTTAAAAAAAGTTCTTTATTCGCATTGATGGTTCTCTTTAATCTGTTAAAATGGTTCTTTATTCACATTGATGGTTCCATGAGAACGTTTAACATCCATAGAACCAATAAGGTTCTCTTTACACTCTTAAAAAAAGTTCTTTATTCGCATTGATGGTTCTATGAGAATGTTTAATATCCATTGAACCAATATGGCTCTCTTTAAACTGTTAAAATGGTTCTTTATTTGGCATTGATGGTTCCTTGAGAAACTTTAACATCCATTGAACCAATAAGGTTCTCTTTACACTCTTAAAAAAAGTTCTTTATTCGCATTGATGGTTCTCTTTAATCTGTTAAAATGGTTCTTTATTCACATTGATGGTTCCATGAGAACGTTTAACATCCATAGAACCAATAAGGTTCTCTTTACACTCTTAAAAAAAGTTCTTTATTCGCATTGATGGTTCTATGAGAATGTTTAATATCCATTGAACCAATATGGCTCTCTTTAAACTGTTAAAATGGTTCTTTATTTGGCATTGATGGTTCCTTGAGAAACTTTAACATCCATTGAACCAATAAGGTTCTCTTTACACTCTTAAAAAAAGTTCTTTATTCGCATTGATGGTTCTATGAGAATGTTGAACATCCATAGAACCATGAAGTTTCTCTTTAAACTGTTAAAATGGTTCTTTATTCGCATTGATGGTTCCATGAAGAACATTTACGATCCTTGGAATCTTTCCATTGCACTATAGTTTCTTTATAGAGGAGAAATGTTCGTTAGATTATTAAAATGGTTCTTTAGAGAACTGATCATGCAACAGAAGAACCAAAAGGTGCATCACTATGAAAACCCCATTTTGGAACCTTCATTTTTATTTGTAATATTGTGTGAAACCAGTTCTAAAATGGAAGACGTCATAATTATACTGCCTCTAGTAGAGCATTGCATGTGTCCTTTGTGATGAATGCAATCTCAGAATGCATTGCAGAAATTAATGCAAAAAGAGAGAAATGTTCATTATAAATGTAATCTATTCAAAACTTAAAAAGTATAAACACAGTTAAATCAATATTTGTGAGTGCTGTATATGTTTATGCTTATTAGAATTCCTACGTGTAGCTTATATTTTAACAAAGAAAAATGGCATCCACAGCTTGAGTGTCCATGAGCAAATATGTATTATCTTGTGTGTTCTCTGGTTGTGTGAAAAATCATTAAATAAATTAATCATTAACTGGTGACCTTGATAAGAAGTGATAACTCTCTCCTCCGGTTACCTGGCAGCCCAGCAACAGACTTTTGCGCATGTTGGCAACTCGTATCATGAGACACGGTCGGCCGTCGTGATCGGCTATTACTGCGTGTTGACTGAACCGAATCGTCCCACCGCGTTTCTTCGGCCGAGCCACCTAAGGAGAGAGAGGGAGAGAGAGGGAGAGGGAGAGGGAGAGGGAGACAATTTGGAAAGATCAATTAAAGCAAATCAAAACCCTTTAGATTTCCCCATAACAATGAAAGAATTGGAAGAAAAATTAGGAGTCCTTGAGTCCAAGAAAGCCTGTGGTGTAGACAGCATCCTGAACGAGATGCTGAAACACACAGACCAAAGCTTCAGACTGGCCATGCTCAAACTGTTCAATGATGTTCTGTGTGTAGGGTTCTTCCCTGAGATCTGGAACAAGGGCCTCATCAGCCCCATCCACAAGAGCGGAGACAAACTAGACCCCAACAACTACCGAGGCATCTGTGTGAACAGTAACCTGGGGAAGGTTCTCTGCAGCATCTTAAACGCCAGACTTCTACACTTCCTTATGAAGCACAATGCCTTGAGTAAATCCCAAATTGTCTTTCTTCCAAAATGTTGCACATCCGATCACATTTTTACATTACAAACACTAATTGACAAATATGTACATCAAAACAAAGAACAAATTTTTGCTTGTTTCATTGATTTCAAGAAAGCATTTGATTCAATCTGGCACGAAGGATTATATCTAAAACTCATCGACAGTGGAGTAGGGGGGAAATTCTATGATTTGATCAAATCGATGTACACAGCCAGCCAATGCGCTGTTAAAATTGGAAACCAAAGAACCAAATTTTTCCCCCAGGGGCGCGGAGTGAGACAGGGCTGCAGTTTAAGCCCCACCCTCTTCAACATCTACATCAACCAATTGGCCAATACGTTAGAACATGCTCCCTTTCAAGGTCTCACTCTCCACGACACAGAGATCAAGTGTCTTCTCTACGCAGACGACCTGGTCCTCCTGTCGCCCACTAAAGAGGGGCTTCAGGACAGCCTGGATCTGCTGGAGGATTACTGTCAGTCCTGGGCCCTGACCGTCAACCTCCAGAAGACTAGAGTCATGATGTTCCAGAAACACTCCAGATCTCAGGGACCAACACACACATTCACACTCTCACACAGAACCATTGAGAGCACAAAAGCATACACTTACCTCGGCCTGAAAATAACTCCAACTGGTAACTTTACTTTGGCTGTGAATGAACTCAAAGAGAAAGCTCAAAGGGCTTTCTATGCCATAAAACGATCAATCAAAATTGACATCCCAATCCAAATTTGGCTCAAACTTTTCAAATCAATAATTGAACCAATTGTTCTATATGGCAGTGAAGTGTGGGGTCCTTCTATAAAATTTGATTTTTTAAATTGGGAAAAACATCCGATTGAAATTCTACATTTAGATTTCTGTGAAAGAATACTCAAAGTCCAAAGAAAAACACCAAACAACGGATGCAGGGCAGAATTAGGCCAATACCCTCTCCTTCTAAACATCCAAAAAAGAGCCATCAAATTCTGGAAACACCTAAAAACAAGCGACCCCAACACATACCATTACAGAGTCCTCAAACACCAAGAGCTGAGCGTAACGAGGAGTCCCCTGTGCCAGCTGGTGCTGAAACTGACTGAGCTCTCTCCGGCGGGGGGGAGAGGAGGAGGGGGAGGGGGAGGGGGGAGAGGAGGGGGGGGAGGGGGTGAAGGGGGAGAGGAGGGGGGGAAGGGGGAGAAGAGGGGGGGAAGGGGGAGAAGAGGGGGGGAAGGGGGAGAAGAGGGGGGGAAGGGGGAGAGGAGGGGGGGAAGGGGGAGAGGAGGGGGGGAAGGGGGAGAGGAGGGGGGGAAGGGGGAGAAGAGGGGGGGAAGGGGGAGAAGAGGGGGGGAAGGGGGAGAGGAGGGGGGGAAGGGGGAGAGGAGGGGGGGAAGGGGGAGAAGAGGGGGGGAAGGGGGAGAAGAGGGGGGGAAGGGGGAGAGGAGGGGGGAAGGGGGAGAGAGGGGGGGGAGGGGGAGAGAGGGGGGGGGAGGGGGAGAGAGGGGGGGGGAGGGGGAGAGAGGGGGGGGAGAGGGAGAGAGAGGAAACATGCAGCAGGTGAACATAATGAAGCCTGTCACAAACATATCTGGGTCATATCTAACCCCAAAATATACATATTTAAATAATAAACACATCTGGATGCACAGCAAAAACGAGAACTTTGGGGTTAAATGTGCTTAATTGTGATGAAAATAATGTAAATGTGTCCAAAAAATATGTCCAGGGGGATGTTTGTTTTTAATGACCCTACAAGTTCGATTAAAATATGAGGATAATATTTCAATTTTGAGAGAAAAAAAAAAAACCCCACTAAACTTGGTTAAGGTATTATCTAACAAAATTATTTGGCTAAAAAGGTAAACTACAGCTTCAGGTTTTATTTTACAATGCAAAAACGAAATGCATAGAAAAACAAAAAGCTAACAGCAAAGAGCAAACATCGACTACAGCATAATCAGTTATTAATATTTTGTTAGCTCACTCTTGTTTTTGCATGTGTTCATGATTTCTCTGCCAAAAATTACATTACGTAAAATGTTTCATTGCGTTATCATCACAAATAAAACAATTGACTCCAAGCACGGCTACGCAACATGCTTGACAAAATCTTTAACACATTTTTTATAATATTTGAATAAAGTTTGAAGATTTCAATTTTCCTAGGCCTGACATTACTTTTGCCCCTTGTATATTACACCTGAAATTTCATTTCATAATTTATGAATTTTGAACATGAACACTATTTTGCTGTTTATTACTGTGAAGCTGCTTTGAAACAATCCATACTGTATAATAAAGACTTTATTTGTTATGCATAAATGTGAGCACATGTTTTCCATGTTCCAGGTGTTTGCTCCCACAGTTCACCGGGATTTTGCCAAGACAGACATGTTCCTGGAACAACATTCCTGAGTGAAAATGTGGTCCTAACCAACTTGCGCAAAAAAAGATTAAATATTCCTCAAAATTAATCAGATCAGTGAAATGCAGAATCAGAATACTATACAAACTAAATATGTTACATAAAACATACATTTTTATGCATTTAATCTCACTTTATTGATCAATGTACTTGCTACTGACCTTCAATGATTCAGTTAAGCCATAAGCAAAAATTATTATAGATTTCTTTGGTTTTTATTGGTAAAGTAAGTGTTAAACTTTTTTTCTCCTGAAGCTGAAAGGTTGAGCGGCGCCCTCTACTGGACAGGAGTGAATCTGCATTTCCTTCAATCTGAGGCTTATTATTTCACTTTTGGTGTAATAGGGTCTTTACATTTGCCCAAAAATATAACTTTTTTCTTATAAAAAAAAACAAAACAAGCCCAGCCCAGGTGAAAAAAAAAAATAATGTAACACATTACTTTTCTAAAAAAGTAACTAAGTAATGCAATTAGTTACTTTTTTAAAGGGAGTAGCGCAATATTGTAATGCATTTCTTTTCAAAGTAACTTTCCCCAACACTGCTGATATAAGCCTAAACTTGACATGGAATGTAAACTTGTCCATCAAATCTGATTAGTTGATTGGAATGTTGTTCCAGGATCAACAACAGATCTTGATTCAGGATCATGTTGTTGTTGGTGAAATCGCGTTCACCGTGTGTTTGGCTCCAGGACGGCGTGTGAATGTGTGTCACCTTGGCGAGGAAGGTTCCGGTGATGAAGATCTCCATGGCGGTGGTGATGAGGAGCTGGATGATGAGCAGGACGATGGCAGACGGACAGTCTTCAGTGATGCACCGGTAACCGTATCCGATGGTGGTCTGAGTCTCCAGGGAGAAGAGAAAAGCCCCCGTCAGCGTTTGCATCTGCATCACACACACACTGTGGTTTGCTGGAGGATCGAACTCTGGAGGAAGGAACGCAAGACACACACACCTCTGTTTTGAGAAACACAGTTTTGAAAACGTGATCATCTTAAAAAAGTGAATCTGTGAAGCGCTGACGGCGTGCACATGCGCATCATGTGTTTAGTCTATAGATATGTAGTCTTTCTCTACACAGTGACATCGCCAAATTACTTGTCAGGCGTAATACAGAGTTTTTAGTCGCTTCCGCGTATCCAGGAGAACTGGAATCATTTAATAACATTTTGTCTTTGCA
>CM040822.1:1315039-1400039 GCA_022828995.1 Vimba vimba
TGGCATGCACTTTTTGTTGGACTGTCTTTCAGAGGTAAGATGTAGCGAACTAAATCTAAAACAATTCAAATCAACTTTATCTCTGAATTCTCATGCTTGATGTGATTTTTGATAACGGCCTAAAATTTGATAAACAAATGTTAAAGGATGATGATGGCTTTTATCATCTCAGATCCACTGCGTTTTTATCAGAGGGATTTTGAGACGGTGAATCATGCTTTTGTTTCCTCTAGGCTGGATTACTGTAACTCACTGGTGTGGCTCAGTCCTCTTTATCCCGCCTACACCAGAACAACACTGCTGCCAGGCTTCTTACTGGAACTAGAACAAGTTCTGGCTTCACTTCACTGGTTGCCTGTTGAGTACCGTGTTAAACTTAAGGTTTTATTATATGTGTATAGGGGGTTATGGCTCCACAATGTATTACATATTTCCTTTTGCCTTCTCTGTTTCTGCACCGCGTCTGTGGAATGATTTGCTGGAACACATTAGACTTTCTTCTGACTTTAAAACCTCCATGAAGACATATCAGTTTTTTCTGGCATTTGGATCAATGTAATTATTTTAATTTGTGTGTTTACTTGTTAGTTTGTTATGCATTTAATGGGCTCTTACAGTATAATGCCCTTTTCACAAGATGTAAAATAAGTCTCTGATGTCCCCAGAGTGTGTGTGTGAAGTTTTAGCTCAAAATACCCCACAGATATTTTTATGTAACATATTGAAAGTCACTTTTTGGGTGTCTGTCCCTTTAAATGCAAATGAGCTGCTGCTCCCGGCACAGGGGGCGGAGCTACAACAGCTCCTGTGTGTGTGTGTGTGTTAGCAGCTTCAGTTACCTCACACAGACACACACTGAAAATTTCAAAAACTTTTAGCCTTTTATGTTCAAACCAGAGTTGGTCAATGATGGAGAGACTCAAGAAGAAGTGACAACATGTAGAAGCAACAGGACATTTCTGAATGGTTAGTTGGTGAATTTATGAATCTGATGTGTAGTTATCTTCTAGTCATTGATTAGCATATTCTGTCTTGATAATCTATAAATCGTGTTCTGGGGGCGGGGTTTATGTAAATTCTAGGCTTGGTGATGTCACTAACCCGGGAGGAATGTGGTGTAGTCTCTACCAGCCGTTTGTTGTAGTCCTTAAAAAGTTATTTCTGTAAAGCAAATATCTCCCTTTGCTTTGAACTTTGAGTGTTGTAACTTTGCAGATGTTGTTTATGCTCAAACAGCAACATTACACACTAACTAAAGTTAGAAAAGTCAAATCATAATCAACCACCCCTTTTAATTGTATAACAAACTCTTACCCAGCAGGTCTCCGTGCACCAAAGCCAGCAAGTACCACAGCAGTCCGAAGGCGAACCAGGTGCCCACAAACGTGGCGCTGAACAGAATCAGTTTGTACCTCCACTGCATGTCCACAAAGGTCGTCCAGGGGTCACGCAGGTAAAGAGCGCCACGCCCCCTCACATGCTCGACACGCACGTTGCTCCGCCCATCCTTGGATAAGACCCGCCTCCTGCGTGTCACCTGACTCCCAGGCCCCGCCCCTCCGAGCAGAGGCTTCAGAACGTCTGTCTGAGTCTGGGAGTGGCAGACCTTCTGAGGGGCGGGGCCATGAGAAGAAGTGGGCGTGGCCGACGTCATCTAGAGAAGAAACAAATGATGCTCATTTACATTTATGCATTTGGCAGACGCTTTTGTGTTTTTAAAGTCCCCTTTTGGTGAAAATCAAGCTTTTAATGTTGTTTATGTGTCTATGTGGTGTTTTAAATATGCTTTAAGACAAACCATGTGTAAATTCATAAGTCGACACCATTGCTGAGTAAAACTGCAGTGAACCAAAGACAGTCTCAAAAACACGCTTTGAAATCGCTGGTGTTTCTGACGTCACAAACTACCTTGTAACCAATCAGATCAACGTGTGATCGTCAACCAGTGGATCTCTGAGCTGAGTGAGTGAGTGGAGGCGGGGCTAATTTGCATATTCATAGAAC
Organism: Vimba vimba; assembly: GCA_022828995.1. NCBI lineage: Eukaryota > Metazoa > Chordata > Actinopteri > Cypriniformes > Leuciscidae > Vimba > Vimba vimba. The sequence continues at coordinate 1,317,044 of CM040822.1, forward strand.
CACGCATACTAAATGAGGCAAGGGTGTCGAGTTACATTCAAGCTATTTTAAGGCATGAAGAATTGTTTGCAAGGAAAAACATGTTTAAATATGTAATTTTGGTGATCAAAGATGAGTTTTAAGGGACAATTAAATGAAGAGGCAAACAGTTCTGAGAAAATCTGCTCCAAAGATGTTCTGAAGAAAGGAGAGGAGACAGTAAAAAACAATGGAAAGGATTGAGATTAAATTGTTGGGAATTTTGTTCAGATTTTATCATGCAATACTTGCAATATCAGCGCGTGTGCATTGACTGCTATAGGCTTGAAATACAAATATGCACATTTAAATTCAGCTCACTTGTTTTTCTGCGGTACATTTGTCCAGTGGTTTATTTTTCACTCCACAGGGAGAAGCTCATTGAATACAGTTTATCTGATTAATCAGGAGATTATATTACATGGGAGAGACTTTTAACCAACAATGAGTGGAAAGAGACGGACTAAATGAGGGCGTTTGAAAGGAATCCAGACTGTCTGTGTGTAAACGTTTCTCCACATCCACCCGTTTAAACTCATTCCATTAGATATTAAATATAGCAAGTGGACGCTTCAGGATTTTCTATGCACTAATGTGACTTTCTTTATGGACTGAAGTCTCAGTGAAATCTCAATGCGTGATGAATGAAGTCTCACAGGTGTAGAGAATCACATTAACTATCAACATCTTACACAAACAAACTCAGAACGGGCATCTTTACCACAAATAGTAGCCTTAATTAATGGCTATTTTTGTCCAAATGCTTTTGTTTGCGCTGTAGATGCATTTATGTTCAATAAAACAAAGCCTCTATTCAGCTTTTCAGCTGAACACTTATATAACAGCATTGATTATATTCAGTGTTGTTATGTAATCTGATGGATCCCCGGTCCTTTCACATACATCATCTGATTGTTGATGTCATCTACCAGTTGCTACACTGTAAAAAATGTTTTTTCAAAGTTGTAAATAAAACTCCAAGATTATGGCATTTTCCCCCCAAAAAAAATCCTATTTCAGTTTTTCTACTTCAAAATGTCATGTTTAATTCAGCTCACTGTTCCTGTGTAATTGATGACTTGACAAAGCTTCATGTTAGCAAAGTGCTAAAACATGTTAGCAACATGCTTAATCATAATATGTGTTAAAGTATACTAGCAAAATGCTAATTCATGCTTGCAATATGCTTAATCGTGATAGCAACTTTGCTAAATATGTTAGCAGTATCCTAATTAATGCTAGCAACATGCTTAATCAGAAAAGCAATGTGTTAAAACATGCTAGCAACATGCTAAATCATGCTAACAAAATGATAAAACATGTTAGCAACATGTTTAATCATAATAGCAACATGTGCTAAACATGTTGAAACATGCTAATTCATGCTAGCAAAACAAGCTTAATCATGATAGCATTGTGCTAGAACATGTTAACAAAATGCTAATTCATGCTATCAGTATGCTAAATCATGCTAGCAACATGCAACTTCATGTTAACAACATGATAAAACATGCAAGCAACTTGTTTAATCACAATGGCAACATGCTAAAAACATGCTATCAGCATGCTAATTCATGGTAACAAACATGCATAATCATGATAGCAATGGCTAAAACATGCAAGCAAAATGACAATTCATAATAGCAAATGTGCTAAAACACATTAACAACATATTACTTAATGCTAACAACATGGTAAAACATGTTATCAACATGTTAACTCATGCTAGTAACATGCTAATTCATGTTAGCAAAGTGTTAAAACATGCTAGCAAAAGGATAAAACATGTTAGCCGTATGTTAAATTAGCAATGTGCTAATTCATGCTAGCAACATCCTGAAACATGCAAATTCATGTTACTTTCATGTTAATTCATACTAACAACATGTTAATTCATGCTAGCAATGTGTTAAAAAATGTTAGCAGCATGTTAAATCATGTTAGAAACAAAATGTTGAAACATCTATGGAAACATACTAACAATGTGTTAAATGCTAGCAAGGTGTTAAAACACATTAGCAACATGCTAGATAATGATAGCAAAATGGTGAAACATACTAGCAACATGTTACATCATTCTAGCAAATCTGCTAAAAGATGTTAACATTTTTAACCATGCTAGCAAAGTGCTAATTCATGTTAACATCATGCTAAAACATTTTACCAACAGGCTAAAATATATACTAACAATGTTAAAACATGGTAGCATACTGACAAAGTGCTAAAACATGCTAGCAACATGTTAGCAATTTGGTAAGAAATGCTAGTAACATGTTAATTAATGTTAGCAAAATGCTCAATCATGTTAGCCATGTACTAGAACATGCAAGCCGATGAATTTGACTTTATAGTTAATTATGACATTTTCTAGCAATTTGGCATTAAAATTGTTTCAACACAATGTGTTTTTTAGTGTACAGTAAAAACTATGGTAACATATTATATAGAAACAAAAAGGCTGTGAATGTTTTTTCAAATTTTCATTTAGTATAGAATTTTTTTTAAATGAATAAAAACTGCAAAATATTACATGAATATATATATATATACATAATAAATGCAAAATATTAAATGAATATATTAAATGAAAATATAAAAATAAATGAAAAATAGATTATAATTAATAAAAAAAAAATAAAAAAAAATTAAAACTATAATAGTGTCTTAGTGATTCTAAAATAACACTTTCAGTATGAATCTTTCGCAATAATACCAGGAACGTGAATTTTATGTAAAATTTTTCAGTGTACAGTCAAACTGTTAATATATCTTCCAGGAAAACAAAAAGATTCAGAAAGCTTCTTGCATGATTTGAAACAGATCGCATGCATTATTCTTACACTGGTAACAATGCTGTGGTGTTTTGGCCAAAGTGATAGTTTGGCGTATGAGGCGTTTGATACTCATGAGGTGCTTTAGTTTTACATCTCAGTCTCTCTCCTTATCAACACGTCCCATTTCTGTCTGTTCTCTCTCTCTCTCTCTCTCTCTCTCTCTCTCTCTCTCTCTCTCTCTCTCTCTCTCTCTCTCTCTCTCTCTCTCTCTCTCTCTCTCTCTCTCTCCTGTACAAAGGAACGTATTGTTTGAAACACTGACCAACGGGACAAAACAGACCACTGACAAACATATCTTTGTGTGTGTGTGAGTGTGTGTGTGTGTGTGTGTGTGTGTGTGTGTGTGTGTGTGTGTTTGTGAGTGTGTGTGTGTGTGTGTGTGTGTGTGTGTGTGGACACAATAGCAGCTCATTAGTATTCAAAGTGGATAACGATCCCCCCTCTGCAAATCTCAAAGCCACAGTCTCACTTTACAAAATCTCACTTTCTTACTTTCTTTCTTTCACATTTTTACATGCACACAAATACACAGACAGAGCTTAACTCAGGACTGGCTATCCTGGACTAGTAAGTTTTCACACAGATTTTACACTGTGAAAAATCATGCTCTTTCTCAGTATTTCTGTCTCGTTCTTAAACATTCTGAAATCAAGATACATTTACTGGAGAAGAAGCAAAATGACTGAAGATATTAATTCTTGTTTAATGAAAAATGCATTAAAATGAAGTGAGTTTGTGCTTAAAACAAGAACAAATAATCTAATTTTCCCTTTGAATCAAGATTATTTTTCTGACTCCATTGGCAGATATTTGTTCTTGTTTAAGCACAAACTCACTTCATTTTAATGCATTTTTCATTAAACAAGAATTAATATCTTCAGTCGTTTTGCTTCTTCTCCAGTAAATGTATATTGATTTCAGAATGTTTAAGAACGAGACAGAAATACTGAGGAAGTACATCATTTTTAATGCAGAGTAATGTTTTCCTGACCGTAACCCTTCCTCGTCTGGTGGAGCATTGCACAAGGTTATGAGTTAGTTTCCCACAACATGATAAAAATCATCACATGTTGGATAAAAGCATTAACAGGAACAACTAACTTCAGACACACACTGATGTCTTTGTAATATTGAAAGTGTTTGATACAGCTGAAACTTTTCTGCAAAGATGTATCATCTTCATGAAATGTGCTTATGTAGCAATAAATGCCAGATAAAATGTTCCTGTGTTAGAAGGAGAAACACAAGTGTGTGTGTCTTACCTTACGCGGCTGCGGTCTGTTAACACACACACACACTCACACACACTCAGGTGTCCAGCTTCAATAGAGATTCTGCATGCACATCTGATCAGGTTTGCTGATCTCAGCTACATGTTGATATTCCGTATGAAATTATGAAAGTAATGTTAACTTTACTAAACACAAGCTCTTTAGATGCACTGAATCTCGGTGCACCTCTCGCTTTTATAAACTGGCCTCTCTCTCTCTCTCTCTCTCTCTCTCTCTCTCTCTCTCTCTCTCTCTCTCTCTCTCTCTCTCTCTCTCCATTCATCATCCTCTTTGTTCTGCTAAATCTGAAACTATTGTTCACAGGATTTTGCTCTGTTATTATTTTGTAATTATTACAGGTATGCATGCAATTTATGAATCTTCATATGAATCTACAATGAATAAGTGTACTTTTAAAAATTATTAATTTTAAATGAATCATTAAATTGAACTAAATAATTATACATTTTATTTATATTGCGCTTTTCTCAAACCCAAAGGTCTAAAGAGAAAAAGTTTAAAATTTGGATTAAAATTATTTGCAAAAATATAAAAGAAATGGTAACCAGTTAAACCACTTAAAACACACTTTACATTATGCATATGTTTTTTAAACAAAAACTTTTAAACCTTTATGGAAAAAAAAACTTTAAACAAATCTTGATGTTGATAAAAAAATAAAAAATTAACAGACATTATGCATTAACAGCCCAAGTAAGATCCAATTGGTGTTATTTATATTTTAAACAATTAATATATTCTGTAATTAATATTTGGATGACTTGAGTTGTGAATAAGGAAACAAACTTTTGAACAATTTTACATTCATGCAGTTTATATCGATATTTTTGTATTAATTTTGAAAAAATAAAATAAAATCCACAAACTTAATTCATTTATAAATAAAAATTGTTCATTTGTTTCACAAACATTTTCTTTATTTCAGCCCATAAACAATGCATTAATGTATAATTACTGCACTATTGCTAGAGATATTTGTGTAAAGCGTAATATCCCAGCGATGCTTCGATGCTTTAGTGCTGGTATGAAAGGAGACGCTTTCTTTCGCGATGCCTTTTCTTTCGCGTCTCATTCTTCATCTGGGAGTTTTTGTTCTGATTCAGGAACTTTGCACAAACTTCCTCCATATGTGGAACAGAACATCCTGAGAACACCAGCACTCACACACTCACACACTCACACACACACTCACACACTCAAAGAGCCTGTGAGAGGAATAAGAACTCTGAGAGTGACCGGGTGTTTCTTTAATGAGAGGTGTGTGTGTGTGTGTGTGTGTGTTTCACCATACAAGGCAAGCCCTTCGGCGACAGGGTAAATGTGACGGAGGCAGGTCTTGGATCAGACTGGCAGCCTCCGCCTAAACTATTAATTTTGGCTACATATAACGTAGGCGCACTTCTTGATGTGCAGATTGGAACTGACCGACCCCGCAGGCGCACTGCCCTGGCTGCGAGCGAGCTTAACAAATACAACATCGACATCCCAGCTTTGAGTGAGACCCGGCTCGCAGGAGACGACTCGCTAATAGAAGTCGGGCAAGGATACACCTTCTTCTGGAAAGGCCTTCGAAGAGACCCGCCGTCTACATGGAGTAGGTTTTGCCATTAAAAGCATCCCAGACTCTCCTGTGGGGATCAGTGAGCGGCTGATGACTTGGCGCATTCCCCTCGCGAAGGGTCGCTATGCAACCTTGATAACTCTGGATGCTGAAGAAAGCATCTAAGACGCCTTTTACGAGTCTCTTGACACAGCTAGTTCCTCACACTGATAAACTTGTGCTTTTGGGAGACTCCAGCATCATGCTCTGGCCTGGGGTAATCGGGAAACATGGATTAGGCAACATGAGCAGGAACGGCCTGCGACTCCTCTCCCTCTGCTCTGAGCACAAACTGGTCATAACTTTCCCAAATCATTAGCCTCATAGCATAATTGCCTAAGTCATTTTTTTTTTTTAAATATGACGGCTATATGAATAATATGAAGGCTAAATATGAAGGCTAACGAAATGAAAAATAAATACAAAGCATCATGGATGCACCCCAGATCAAAACACTGGCACCTACTGGACTGCATTATAATCCGGCAACAAGATCTACATGAAATCTCCATCACCCGAGCAATGCGTGGGGCGGAGTGAATCCCTGCAGAGGCTCTAAAGAAAGGTGGGTATTTTCTCACCAAAAATCTCCATCAACTTATCCAGGTAATATGGGCACAAAAAACTGTTCCACAAGGCTGGAAAGACTCACACATTGTTACCATCTGTGGAAACAGTCGTGGCATATCCCTGCTTTCTGTGCAGGGAAAGTATTAACAAGGGTCATGCTGTTTCGTCTAACCAGGCACATCACAGAGAGGATCCTTCCTGAGTCACAGTGCAGCTTCAGGAAGGATCAGTCCACCTCAGACATGATCTTTGTCCTGCGCCAAATGCAGGAGAAGGCTAGAGAACAGAACAAAGACTTGTTCATCGACCTGGCAAAGGCTTTAGACACCATTGACCGCCAAGTCCTTTAGGTCATTCTGGAGAAGTTTGGGGTGCCACCAAGGTTTCTGGACATCCTACAACAGTTTCATGATGGCATGCAGGCTCGTGTGATTGTGGGTACATCTCAATCCTGTGCAGGTAGGAGTGAAACAGGGGTGTGTACTGGCTCCGGTGATCTTCAGTCTGGCAGCAGTCACCCTCCTCTCCCGCAACTCCCTCGGCCCCGACGATGGTGTTTGCCTACAGTTCTGTCTGGACGGGAACCTCTTTAACCAAGCCATCACCAAGACCACCACAATTCATGAACTGCAATACACTGATGACTGTGCTCTCCTAGCCCACAGCCCTACCGCACTGCAGCACACACTGGGGGCCCTATTTTAACAATCTGAAATGCAAGTATCAAACACGAAATGCAAGTAACTTTGTGGGCGGGTCTCGCAAATCTAAAATGTGTTGGTCTGAAGTCGCTTCATTACTCATAGGTGTGGTTTGGGCATAACGTGAAATAAACCAATCAGAGCGACATCTCACATTCCCTTTAAGAGCAGGCGCGCTTGTTTCACGGCGGATTCCTATTATAACGGCGGATTCGCCAGGAGCGGTTCACAGCCGAGGAGACCGACGTTCTCGTCAGGGCCGTAAAACACAGAGAAGTGACATTGGGGATGGAGAAACACACCCAGATTAGCTTCGGTTAAACAGGCGTATGATAATCTGGGTAAATGTGTAAGCTAGATTTATGCCTATTTTTCCACATCTTCATGGACACAACAATGATTTCCCTCGTGTGGTAATATTGTTCCTTGTAATAATGTATGGTTTTCTAAAAATGAAAACTGCTGCATCTGTGTAGATGAGAGAAGCAAAGTGTGTGTGTTGTGCACACGCTACATTAATTATGGCCAAGCATGCGCCCTTAAAATAGCATCTGAGTAACATGCGCAACGCACCACTGACTTTAGACGAGATTTTTCCTGGTCAGTGGAATTGTTTTCTGAAACTGCAAAATAGCACCAGGGAACGTTTGCGCCGGAACACGCCTCCTCTTTTCGCTGAACCGCCCCCCCGGGAGCGCAAGTTCATTCCCTAATTTACCGACGTGCGTCTGTGGAGGGAAAAGTCTGCTGTGCGTCGGGTGCAGAATAGGAATGATACATGCGTCGGTGTACAAAGTCAATTGCACTGGGTGCAAGATAGGGCCCTTAGTATGCGGGCGCAAGAGTCATTTATCCCGCCGGTATCATAGCAACAGCGCCCGAGACCCGCCCACAAAGTTACTTGCGTTTCGCGTTTGATACTTGCATTTCAGATCGTTAAAATAGGGCCCTAGGTGTCACATGGTAAAATCCCCCACACGGACATCCTACAGCGCACCAACTCCAGCAGCATGGAGGCAACCCTTGCTAGGCGGCAACTGCGATGGGTTGGACATGTTATCCGCATGCCCTCCCACCACCTACCCCGGCAGGTCCTCAATGGGCAGATATACGCAGCTAGCAGGAGACCTGGGGGTCAGAAGCGTCGCTACAACGACCACCTCAAGTCAACCCTGAAAAGCTGTGGCATCAACCCTGGAGTCCTGGAAACAACAGCTGCCGACCGCCAGGCATGGAGCTCTGCATGTGGTCTGGGGGCCCAACACAGAACTGTGCTACGTCAGCGCAGACACCAACGCGCCCATCCTCAGATTCAGCACTCACATGTGCCGACTGTGGCAGGACATGTGGCTCCCGGATCGGGATTCACAGCCACCTTCAATAGCACCGCCGACGAGAGGCTGTCTCAACACTCCAACAACACATCCTAGAAGTGACGTCATCTTCGAAATCGATGGACTGCATAAGAGAAGACATGTTTTTCTATCCAGGTGGGGACTTAAACCTGAATGCACACAGACTCATGGGGACTCGTGTCACTGTGGACCTAAACTGAGGAAACAAGCTTATAAATCATACAGAGTGAGTTCTAGTGGGGTGAATAAAATATATCTCACACATTCTCAAGTAAATATAATGATAGCAAATGAGATCATTTAAATAACAATAATTCAATAAAATATGTATTAAATAATAATATTTAAAATTACTTAAATAGTATCATTCATTAAATTATATTATTTAATAAAAAAATAAAATAATTTAATAATAAATTAAATCATACTATTTAATAATAAATTAAATAATAGTATTTTAACTCACTCTCCGCGAAATCCTATCCTAACAAACCATACATCAAAGGAAAGCTTATTTATTCAGCTTATAAATCAATAAATCAATCTCATGTGACTGGTTTCGTGGTCCAGCGTCACATTTTATACTCCATAAGACTTTAGAATCTTCTAGATCTGTAGTTGACATGTTTTTCACTTTTCTCACACACACCCCCCTCTTTCGTAGAAGTGCGGTGAATGAAGTCACAAAGTATTGCGCTCATGGAAACGCCCGCATGATCCACACCCGCGCAGCGCAGCCAATGAGCGGCGCGCGAGCCTCATGAATAGAGTCTGGCGGAGGAGGAAATGCGTTTTATGAGGTCATTCTCATTCCCTCCAACACACACTCATCCAGAGCCAGAGATTACAGTTTAACGGAACATCGAGGGCATAAAAGAGAACATTTACCGGAGACGCACAAACTGAACCGCGCAACTTTATAATTCTATTCTTCTTCCTCACTTACTGAAACTCATCGACATGTTTCCTGAATCAACAAAAGGGTGAGTTCGCGCATTTTAAAACCCTTAAAGACAACAAAAGTTGCTTTTGAGGATTATAATCTGAAAGTTGATAGCTTAAACACAGATGTGAATCACTTTAGCTTCATATTTTATATGTAGGCTGTGTTATGTCTGGCTCGCGCGCTTATGGTCTATACGTCGTAACTATAGCTCTTACATCAGACACGTCTTCATATCATCGTTGTATTATTTGTTTATTTCTGTTAAGGAACTTAAACAGGTTGTGCTGAAACCTGTTAAACAGGTTTGACACACACAGACAGACACACAAACACACACGCACAGACAGACAGACACACAAACACACACGCACATTCATATCTGACATTCGTGTGCCACATGATGATCTTTTACATGAGCAGAGACTGTACAAACACCGCAAAAGATCGGACAGTTAGATATAATACTTGATATATTATCTTGAATGATGAAAAGTGAAGTAATAAAAATGTAATTATTGTCGAGATGCACGTGCAAGTGTTTTTAATGTGATGCTGAGGAAACCCGGTGCGCGCGCTTCAGCACGTAGGCTATCACGATCAGATGTGTGTACACACTCTCAAATAAATGATCAGTTTTGTTTGCTAATATATAACTACTTTATGAATGTGCATCATTAACTACACGTGGGTTAATGGATAATCTGACTCATTCAGTAATTTTAATAAAATGTTTGATGGAAAGTGCGTCATATCAGAAGTTGATTCCGTTACAGGTTTGACTGGGGGAGTTTCCTTTATGCATGATTCAAACCGAGTCTTTATGAAAATTTAATTAAAAGAACCATTAATCTGTCTAATCCATTATGTCTTTTTTATTTCATCACATTCAAGCCAGATTTAAGCCATGTATGATTTGTTGTTATAAAAACACAAGCCAGACAGAGTGACTCCTACGCAAACTCTCATCAGACGGCTGTTATTTAGTCAGTAGTTATATATATACTTTTCTTTTCTAAACATTAAGGCCATAAAAGGTGATCGTAGGTTGATTTGTAAACATTGCTATTTTTTTTTTTTTTTTTTTTTTTTTAGCATAAAACACAATTTAGTGAAGCTTAAGCTAAGAAATATCATTTGTTAGTGGGGTAAAAACGAAAATCTTACACATTCTCAAGTACATATAATGATAGCAAATGAGATCATTTAAATAACATTAATATACAATTATAAAATTATATTATTTAAAAATAAATTAAATTACATTATTTAAAAATAAAATATATTATTTAATAATGATTTGATTAATATTATTTAATAATAAATTAAATCAAATATTTAATAATAAATTAAATAATATTATTTCATAAAAAAATGAAATAAATCTAATGAACATTTATTTCACAGTTTTTTTTAAAAAACTGATATGATTCTCTCCTTCAGGTACAGTTATGAGGAGTGCAAGGCCACAGCTGATTGGCTGTTAGCCCAGGGTCCGGTGCGCCCCCAGGTGGGGATCGTGTGCGGCTCGGGTCTCGGTGGACTGGCAGAAATGCTGAAAGATCAGCTGGTCATCAACTACAGCGACATCCCAAACTTCCCTCAGAGCACCGGTGAGTTCAGACCTATTTACAGTCTTTGGTTCAGACAAACTATTGATTTCTGCTTTCATCTTTGATGCCAACCCGCTGTACTGTTGTTATTAATGTTGCACGTTCATAACTGTGTGTTCTGTAGTGCACGGTCATGCTGGAAAGCTGGTGTTCGGCACCCTTAAAGGAAAGCCGTGCGTTTGCATGCAGGGAAGGTTTCACCTCTATGAAGGATACCCCATTCAAAAGGTGATCTGACATTCTTGTGATTAACAGCAGCTTGAAGATCAGTTCATTACTATTATGTGCAGTTTTTTTAATGTTTTAAGAAAAAAAATTCTTGGTTATGCGAATGTAAAGGGAACATTCCATTTTATATGGTGAGCCGTTTTAGCTTAAAATGTTCCCAGCATTACTCATCGTAATTGCATTATACTAGTAAGAATTCTATTTTGAGTGCACTCTAATCCAATTTTTACTAGTAAGAATTCAGTTTGGAGAGCTCTCTAATCCAATTTTTTGTAGTAAGAATTCTATTTTGAGAGCTCTCTAATCCAATTCTTACTAGTAAAAAATCTATTTAAAGAGCTCTCTAATTCAGTTGTTACTAGTAAGAATTCTATTTAGAGAGCTCTCTAAACCAATTTTTACTAGCAAAAATTCTGTTTTGAGAGCTCTCTAACCCAATTTTTACTAGCAAGAATTCTATTTAGAGAACTCTCTAATCCAATTTTTACTAGCAAGAATTCTATTTTGAGAGCTCTCTAATCCAATTTTTACTAGTAAGAATTCTATTTAGAGAGCTCTCTAAACCAATTTTTACTAACAAGAATTCTATTTAGAGAGCTCTCTAATTCAGTTGTTACTAGTAAAACATCTATTTAAAGAGCTCCCTAATTCAGTTGTTACTAGTAAGAATTCTATTTGGAGAACTCTCTAACCCAATTTTTACTAACAAGAATTCTATTTAGAGAACTCTCTAATTCAGTTGTTACTAGTAAGAATTCTATTTAGAGAGCTCTCTAATTCAGTTGTTACTAGTAAGAATTCTATTTAGAGAACTCTCTAATCCAATTTTTACTAGCAAGAATTCTATTTTGAGAGCTCTCTTATCCAATTTTTACTAGTAAGAATTCTATTTTGAGTGCACTCTAATCCAATTTTTACTAGTAAGAATTCAGTTTGGAGAGCTCTCTAATCCAATTTTTTGTAGTAAGAATTCTATTTTGAGAGCTCTCTAATCCAATTCTTACTAGTAAAAAATCTATTTAAAGAGCTCTCTAATTCAGTTGTTACTAGTAAGAATTCTATTTTGAGTGCACTCTAACCCAATTTTTACTAGCAAGAATTCTATTTTGAGAGCTCTCTAACCCAATTTTTACTAGTAAGAATTCTATTTAGAGAACTCTCTAATCCAATTTTTACTAGCAAGAATTCTATTTTGAGAGCTCTCTAATCCAATTTTTACTAGTAAGAATTCTATTTAGAGAGCTCTCTAAACCAATTTTTACTAACAAGAATTCTATTTAGAGAGCTCTCTAATTTAGTTGTTACTAGTAAAAAATCTATTTAAAGAGCTCCCTAATTCAGTTGTTACTAGTAAGAATTCTATTTGGAGAACTCTCTAACCCAATTTTTACTAAAAAGAATTCTATTTAGAGAACTCTCTAATTCAGTTGTTACTAGTAAGAATTCTATTTAGAGAGCTCTCTAATTCAGTTGTTACTAGTAAGAATTCTATTTAGAGAACTCTCTAATCCAATTTTTACTAGCAAGAATTCTATTTTGAGAGCTCTCTAATCCAATTTTTACTAGTAAGAATTCTATTTAGAGAGCTCTCTAAACCAATTTTTACTAGTAAAAAATCTATTTAAAGAGCTCTCTAATTCAGTTGTTACTAGTAAGAATTCTATTTAGAGAACTCTCTAATCCAATTTTTACTAGCAAGAATTCTATTTTGAGAGCTCTCTAATCCAATTTTTACTAGTTAGAATTCTATTTTGAGAGCTCTCTAATCCAATTTTTACTAGTTAGAATTCTATTTAAAGAGCTCTCTAATCCAATTTTTACTAGCAAGAATTCTATTTTGAAAGCTCTCTAATCCAATTTTCACTAGTTAGAATTCTATTTTGAGAGCTCTCTAATCCAATTTTTACTAGCAAGAATTCTATTTTGAGAGCTCTCTAAACCAATTTTTACTAGTTAGAATTCTATTTAGAGAGCTCTCTAATCCAATTTTTACTAGTAAGAATTCTATTTTGAAAGCTCTCTAATCCAATTTTTACTAGTTAGAATTCTATTTTGAGAGCTCTCTAATCCAATTTTTACTAGCAAGAATTCTATTTTGAGAGCTCTCTAAACCAATTTTTACTAGTTAGAATTCTATTTTGAGAGCTCTCTAATCCAATTTTTACTAGTTAGAATTCTATTTAAAGAGCTCTCTAATCCAATTTTTTCTAGCAAGAATTCTATTTTGAAAGCTCTCTAATCCAATTTTTACTAGTTAGAATTCTATTTTGAGAGCTCTCTAATCCAATTTTTACTAGCAAGAATTCTATTTTGAGAGCTCTCTAAACCAATTTTTACTAGTTAGAATTCTATTTAGAGAGCTCTCTGATCCAATTTTTACAAGTAAGAATTCTATTTAGAGAACTCTCTAATCCAATTTTTACTAGTTAGAATTCTATTTAGAGAGCTCTCTAAACCAATTTTTACTAGTTAGAATTCTATTTAGAGCTCTCTAATCCAATTTTTACTAGTAAGAATTCTATTTAGAGTGCTCTCTGATCCAATTTTTACAAGAATTCTATTTAGAGAACTCTAATCCAATTTTTACTAGTAAGAATTCTATTTAGAGAACTCTCTAATCTAATTTTTACAAGTAAGAATTCTATTTAGAGAACTCTCTAATCCAATTTTTACTAGTTAGAATTCTATTTAGAGAGCTCTCTAAACCAATTTTTACTAGTTAGAATTCTATTTAGAGAGCTCTCTGATCCAATTTTTACTAGTAATAATTCTATTTAGAGAGCTCTCTGATCCAATTTTTACAAGTAAGAATTCTATTTAGTGAACTCTCTAATCCAATTTTTACTAGTAAGAATTCTATTTAGAGAACTCTCTAATCCAATTTTTACTAGTAAGAATTCTATTTAGAGAACTCTCTAATCCAATTTTTACTAGTTAGAATTTTATTTTGAGAGCTCTCTAATCCAATTTTTACTAGTAAGAATTCTATTTAGAGAACTCTCTAATCCAATTTTTACTAGTAAGAATTCTATTTAGAGAACTCTCTAATCCAATTTTTACTAGTTAGAATTTTATTTTGAGAGCTCTCTAATCCAATTTTTACTAGTAAGAATTCTATTTTGAGAGCTCTCTAATTAAATTTGTACTAGTAAGAATTCTATTTTGAGAGCTCTCTGATCCAATTTTTACAAGTAAGAATTCTATTTAGTGAACTCTCTAATCCAATTTTTACTAGTAAGAATTCTATTTAGAGAACTCTCTAATCCAATTTTTACTAGTAAGAATTCTATTTAGAGAACTCTCTAATCCAATTTTTACTAGTTAGAATTTTATTTTGAGAGCTCTCTAATCCAATTTTTACTAGTAAGAATTCTATTTAGAGAACTCTCTAATCCAATTTTTACTAGTAAGAATTCTATTTAGAGAACTCTCTAATCCAATTTTTACTAGTTAGAATTTTATTTTGAGAGCTCTCTAATCCAATTTTTACTAGTAAGAATTCTATTTTGAGAGCTCTCTAATTAAATTTGTACTAGTAAGAATTCTATTTTGAGAGCTCTCTAATCCAATTTTTACTAGTAAGAATTCTATTTAAAGAACTCTAATCCAATTTTTACTAGTAAAAATTCTATTTAGAGAAGTTTATTAATCAAATTTTTACTAGTAAGAATTCTATTTAGAGAACTCTAATTCATTTGTTACTAGTAAGAATTATATTTAGAGAGCTTTCTAATTGGAATTGTCACTAATGCAATTATATCTAGTAATGCTGGGAACATTTTAAGCTAAAACGGCTTGCCATAATTTTATCAGTTTGCAAACATTATGGGAATGTTCATTTTAAATGTTCTCGGAATGTTCTGAAACAAGTAGTAACATTTTTATAAATTGTGTTTCTGTTTTGAGAACATTAATAAAGACCAGATAACATTGAACGAACTTACTCTTGACGTCAATGGACGAATGTTTGTTCAGTTCCTGAGGAGGAACTATCAATATAAGTTATAATAGTAATAGGAGGCAAGTTATTAATAATGACAAACAGCCGCTGCTCATGTATTGGCAGTGTAAATATCAGTGACACCTTTACAATGTCTTTATCAATACAACATAAACTTTGACCACAGAGTTACATAATCATCTCAGCTGTCTCTCTATTTCATCTGCAACTTTTCCTCATCTTCATCTGTGTTTAGCCTCCATTGTATCTTGAGTTTCTCCCGGGAACGAACACGTCACAATATTCCTCATTATAATAATTAATGCGCAGAATAAAGGGGCGGGGCCTGGTTGAGTTAGTTAGTAGTGTGATAAACTGGCGGTTATGGTAAGGGGCGGGACATTTCCCAAACACACTCGAAGCGCTCGACCAATCACAACACACTGCTCCAGCCGACCAATCAGAGCACAGTGTGCTTTTCAGAAGGAGGGGCTTCATAGAGACAGGAAGTGAACAGAGCGTTACTGACAGACTGGGAAGAGAGGAGCCGCAACAATGGAGGATATGAGGAGAATAATCAACATTCAAGCAGGAAAACCTGCTCTAGACAACATCAAGACTTAAACAGCCTCTTTAAAAGTTTTTGAAAATAATGTCACAATGCAAAAACTTTATGCAAGACATATTTGTGTTGATTTTGACGTATTTTTGACACGTATCATGATTTTTCAGATGTTATTTATGGTATGATTGTAATTGGTGTGTGTTGTGGTATTGGCAGATCACCATGCCCATCCGGGTCTTTAAGCTCTTGGGTGTGGAGACGGTTCTCCTGACCAACGCCGCCGGCGGACTGAACCAGGACTATAATGTGGGCGACATCATGGTTATTAAGGATCATATCAATATTCCCGGCTTCGCTGGAAACAACCCGTTAGTGGGACGGAATGACGAGAGGTGAGATTGAGCTGGTCTGTGTTCAGTGTGTGATTTGATGCCCTTGTTAGTAAGACATTTACTACATAAATAATGACGTTATAGCAGAGACAGGCCATTGATAAATCATAATTCACAATTGAACATATAAAATCGAACGTCGTCATGAAATGAAAGTTACGCTAGTCTTTTCTTCATGATTGTGCCGCATATCCAAGTGGCAACCTTCAGTTCTCTTCACTTGAATCCAACATGGAAGGGATTTAAACTGCAGTTCTTCGACTGGCCACTAGAGACAGGCTCCGAAAGAGAAACGTTCTGCATAATTAGGGGCGTGGCCACTTGAGTGACATGTGGATTGCCGCTGATGTCACTAATAACCGTTTATCTGCATTTAATTATTCAGAACTTTAAAGGAACACTCCACCGTTTTTTGAAACAGGGCTTATTCACCTTCTTTCCTACATTTAGATAGGTGGGCAAATGCATTTTTGTCTCAGTGCATGCATTGTTTTAGTTTGACAGGGTCGGCGCTAGCTTAGCTTAGCATAATGAATGGAATCCTTTGTTGCCAGCTAGCATGTCCTGAGTAAAAGTGATATAAAAAAAAAAAAAAAAACCACCTAATTACTTCTTGTGGCCTGCGTATTCACAATAAGTACAAATAGCGATGCAGATTAACACTAGGCGATTTCCTAGGCAGATATTGACTTATATATTAAGGACTATATTAGGGGGAAGCACAGGCGAAGCACTGCTACTTGGGCGTGATATCTCTGCTTCGCCTGTGCTTCCCCCTAATGTAGTCCCAAGTCAATATCTGCCTAGGAAATCGCCTAGTGTTAATCTGCATCGCTATTTGTACTTGTTGTGAATACGCAGGCCACAAGAAGTAATTAGGTGGTTTTTTTTTTTTTTTTATCACTTTTACTCAGGACATGCTAGCTGGCAACAAAGGATTCCATTCATTATGCTAAGCTAAGCTAGCGCCGACCCTGTCAAACTAAAACAATGCATGCACTGAGACAAAAATGCATTTGCCCACCTATCTAAATGTAGGAAAGAAGGTGAATAAGCCCTGTTTCAAAAAACGGTGGAGTGTTCCTTTAATGTTTAATATAATTTAAACGGATGAGTTATAAAAACATTCACCCGTCTCACAGTTTTCATGAAGGGCAAAATTAGCTTTATAGACCAAAACCACTTTTTGCACCAGGCTGTAAACTTGTATTTTTCTGCTGTAAAGTTGGCAATTTTAACATGGGGGTCTATGGGATTGAGTTTCTTCTGGAGCCGGTCTCTAGTGGCCAGTCGATGAACTGCAGTTTAAGTCACTTCAGTGTTGGATTCAAGAGAGAGAGAGAGGTAAAAACTGGTAAAACTGGTAAAAACACGCTTCAGCGTGTAATAGACGCTCAGCGGCTCGTTAAGCTCCTGGCATTTTAAAAACGCGGCGCCACATTGAAAACAATTGGAAAAATACGCCAGCCGCGTGAAAAACAAAAACTCTTTGGCGGACACAGGGCCTAATTCTGTGTTCACACCAAACGCAAATTTAATTATTTGCGCGAGTAGATTACATACAAGATCAATGCAAAGACGCGAATTCGCGCCGGGCGGCGCAAATTACGCGAATAGGGCGACGCATTTGCCGCGAACGGTCGATATTCGCCTCAATTGCGTCAAGCTGAAAATTTTCAACTCGAGTGTAAAATTAGCATGACGCGTTGTCGCGCAAGCCAATCAAGAAATGTTGTTTTTGTTGATGTGCGTGACACTCCTAATCGCGCGATGTTTTTGATTGGCGCGAGTGACGCGAAAAACAAGAAACTTCCCGCGAGTAATCTAGATCGAGTAATTTTCGCTTCACTTTTGGTGTGAACGCGCCATAAGACCATGCCACTTATTTCTCAGTGATGTTGAACATTTCTTTCTCTTCTGATCGGCAGGTTTGGCGTGAGGTTCCCGTGTGTGTCGGACGCGTATGATCGCGATCTGCAGGAGCTAGCGCTCGAGGTCGCGGAAGAGCTAGGCTTCTCCTTCATGCAGAAGGGCGTTTACTGTGTCCTGGGCGGCCCGTCCTTCGAGACCATCGCTGAGTGCCGGATGCTGCGCGCCCTCGGGGCCGACGCCGTCGGTGAGTTACGCCCAGTTCATACGTCCGCGTCAGACTCGCGCCGTAGGCTGTGTGTAGCACGCGTAGCCTACACTGCAAAACATGCTTTTGTCTTGTTTCCCGTTCAAATATCTAAACATTCTTAAATCGAGATGCATTCACTAGATGAGTAAATGCCATAAGATATTATGTCTTGTTTTCTAGGGAAATAAATCCAAATTAAGTGAGTTTTTGCTTTAAACACGAGCACGATTATCTCACGATGGGGTGAGAAAAATAATCTTAATTTAAACAGAAACAAGATTTTTTTTTTTTTCTGACCCCACTGGCAGATCATTGTGCTCGTTTAAAGCAAAAACTTGCTTAATTTGCATAATATTTGAACTGGAAACAAGACAAAAGCATTTTTTGCAGTGAACGACGAACTCTGACGCGCAACTCTCCAAAAATGTAATAACGCGTCAATTCTACGCGACCGCAAGCGCTGTGATTTAAGATTTAATTTTTCTCTATGTGTGTGTGTGTGTGGATGTGTGTCTCTCTCTATTTGTGTGTCTGTGTGTGTCTTTCTCTATGTATGTATGTGTGTGTGTGTGTGTGTGTGTGTGTCTATATTTGTGTGTGTGTGTATGTGTGTGTGTCTCTCTCTATTTGTGTGTGTCTTTCTCTGTGTGTGTGTGTTTGTATCTATATTTGTGTGTGTGTGTATGTCTCTGTGTGTGTGTCTCTCTCTTTATGTATGTGTGTGTGTGTGTGTCTGTGTGTGTGTCTCTGTGTGTGTGTCTCTATGTGTGTGTGTGTGTGTGTTTGTATCTATATTTGTGTGTGTGTGTGTATGTCTCTGTGTGTATGTCTCTGTGTGTGTGTCTCTATGTGTGTGTGTGTGTTTGTATCTATATTTGTGTGTGTGTATGTCTCTATGTGTGTGTGTCTCTATGTATGTGTGTCTCTGTGTGTGTGTCTCTATGTGTGTGTGTGTGTGTGTGTGTGTGTGTTTGTATCTATATTTGTGTGTGTGTGTGTGTGTGTGTGTCTCTGTGTGTGTGTCTCTATGTGTGTGTGTGTGTGTGTGTTCTCAGGCATGAGCACTGCTCACGAGGTGATCGTGGCTCGTCACTGTGGACTGCGTGTCTTCGCTCTGTCTCTGATCACCAATAAGTCGGTGATGGATTACGACAGTGAGAAGAAGGCGAATCACGAGGAGGTTCTGGAGACGGCCGATCTGAGAGCCGCTCAGCTGGAGAAGCTCATCGCCAACATGGTGTCCCGCATCGAGACCGGGAACAACAACACACAGTGAGAGAGTCCTTCACTGGCACCAACGTTAATCACACACTCCTTACTCTTGCTTTACAATGTTTACATTCCAGAGACGAAGTGTTTCAGGGAACGTCCCCATGCAGATACACACGAAACACTCGAGCACGGCTGCTTCTGTCAGTCCCAAGGTCCTTTCAGTTCATTTATTACGGTGGTGCTTTTCTAACATGTATTTATAGTGACCAAACATATGATTTTTTAAAAAAAAAGTTAAACAAGTGAGAAATAATACAAAAGAATCACTGAAATACAACAGCAATGAAGGAAATCAGGAGCTTTTTCTAAAAATATATATTTTAAAGAATTTGTTACTGAATTCACTTTAAGGATTTATTTTTGAAAATACTGAACTTAATAATAATACAAAAAAAAAAAAAAATACTAAAATGTACCAGCAATGAAGGAAATTTTTAGCTTTTTTTAAAATATAAATCTTAAAAAAAAAAATGTTACTGAATTCACTTTAAGGATTTTTTTTTTTTTTTTGAAAACACTGAACTTAAAGAATTCTGTATTTATGTGATGTATTTAAAACGAGTTAAACAAGTGGGAAATAATACAAAAGAATCACTGAAATATACCAGCAATGAAGGGAATTGGGAGCTTTTTTTAAATATATATCTCGTATCTAGAAAATGTGTTACTGAATTCACTTTAAGATATTTATCAGCAAGTTCTGAACTTAAAGAATTCTGTATTTATGTGATTTATTTAAAACGAGTTAAATAAGTGGACAATAATACAAATTAATCACTGCAATATACCAGCAATGAAGGGAATTGGGAGCTTTTTTTAAATATAGATCTCATATCTAAAAAATGTGTCACTGAATTCACTTTAATGTATTTATCAGCAAATACTGAACTTAAAGAATGCTGTATTTATGTGACCTATTTATGTAAACGTGGGTTTGGAAGTTCTTAAAAATGAGGGTGAATGTTGTTTTTAATTGCACTAAATGATGGAGTCTGTGTTTTTGTGTGTCCGTTTAAGATCTGGATCAGAATTGCTGTTTTATTGACAATCTCCAGCACTTTCCCCAGAAACATTTGTTTTATTTTTGTGTAAAACTTTAAAATTGCACTTAAAGCTCTTTTGGTAGATGTTTTATATGATCTCCTGCTTAAATGCAATTAAACACAATTTTCTTGGTTTGACTGAGTATTTTTCCTTCATCTTTCTGACGTTATCTTGTGCTTTTTTTAGACAGCGATGGATTGTTTTCCATTCAAATTGTATTTTTATTATTATTGCATAACAGAATAATAACAAATAATGTTAGGTTTATTATTAACAATAATATGTAATAACAACATACACATACAGATGGATCACAATGTACTCTATCTATTACATTCATAATAGCATCAAAGGAAACAGAAAGAAAAACAATAAAATACAAATAATTTACAAACAAAATCACAAAGGATTCAAAAATTCTATACATCCATTTTGCTTTTTTATTTCTTGCCTTTTTAAGGCCTCAATATAATGATTAAGTTAAAATTTAAATAATATAATGTTAGGTTTATTATTAGTCCATTTCTGTTTGTGTACATGGTTTTTTTCATACATAATTATTAAGTTAATCACCAAATTTTGTTCAAAACACATTAATATAAAAAATGTATATCTTTAATCTTTACAGTTTTCCATCCAAACATTTCCAGTTTCAACAGTCTCCAAGACATCAGAAACACTGGTCCATAAATGACTAAATCAACACGTTTCATTGCTTTTGTCATTCAATACAAAAGTGTTATTTCATATCGATAAGGAAAGCCCTTTTTGCTTGATGTGAATTTAGTTTTGATGAATTGCATAAAAATACAGTTAATAAATAATGATCACCAGGTCTAAATTACAGTGCGCATGAATAATACTCTGTAAACGATAAGTAAATGCATATAATATGTCTAAACGTAAATGCACAGGGTACAATATGTAAATATCGATCTTTTGCATGCAAATAATCTGTGATGTCACGTGATTTCTGAAACAGGATCACTGTGTCCCTCTAGCGGATGCAGCCGGGAGAAAAACACGTCAAGGAACAAACCCTTATTTATTATCCTACATAAAATATGTTTATACATAAATATAAATGCATTTTTTTTTATTCCACGCAGTCAGTAAATATCATTTCGGGAGTAACGGAGATCAAACGCGTCAGAATGCGAGTTCGTGTGTTAAGTTTCGTTTCTCAGAAAGTTCTGCCCATCATGATTAATCTGTCCAAGAACCACCGTCTCTCTCTCTCACACACACACACACACACACACACACACTGAGGAACAAGCAGACAACATGTCCAACCAAGGTAATCAAAGATCCGTTATTAATTTGCATTATTACTTTATCATTGTATTTAGCAATTCAGGATTTGTTTGTTTTGATATTGTTTGTCTTCCCCAGTGAACTAGGCTAAATCATGAAAAGTCTAATAGGCTAAATCATGAAAAGTCTAATAGGCTAAATTATGATTCGCAGGAAATAATTGAAACAGGATATGTTTATCAATATTAATCATCTACCTAGCAAACAAAAACATATTTTTAGAACGTTTCCCATTAAGGGAAAAGGTTTCCATTAAAGTTTCCATTTCGTTATTTCTTGTTCTATGAACGTTTAAAACATGCAGTTCATTAAATGTTACCCTTACAAAAGAAGTGTATTCATGTATTCATGCTTCTACTGGTCTTCTTTTAAACTAAAAATAATAAAATAAACTTTCAGTCTAGTTTTTATGTAGGGTTAGGCTACTTCCCAGAAATATAATGTATGCACTTATAAAAGTCTAAGTATGATCGAGATATACTTATAATTTAGTATTCTGAATAATTGGCTTGTAGTTGTGTTTACCAGTGGCGACGTGTCTTAATTTTTTTTTTCTGGGTGGGACAGATGTGTGTGTGTGTGTGTGTGTGTGTGTGTGTGTGTGCGTGTGTGTGTGTGTGTGTGTGTGTGTGTGTGCGTGTGTGCGTGTGTGTGTGTGTGTGTGTGTGTGTGTGCGTGCGTGCGTGTGTGTGTGTGTGTGTGTGTGTGTGTGTGTGTGTGTGTGTGTGTGTGTGTGTGTGCGTGCGTGTGTGTGTGTGTGTGTGTGTGTGTGTGTGTGTGTGTGTGTGTGTGTGTGTTTTGTGTTAATACAAACAATTTAGCGGTCATTCACATACATCATCAATGACGTTGCTGCCCATGTGGGTTCAGAAACCACTAGGATTTCATCAAAAATATAACTAACCTAACTTATAATATAACTAAGTGACATGGCATCTCACATTTAAGCAATAAATTCAATCCAAATAAAAATACACTGTATGGCTATTATCAGCTATTACCAAAAAGTAGCCTATTGTTTAATGCAGCCTCAGATTATAATTGCATAAATTATGTTAAGAGATTAATGTTTTAAATACAACAATTAAAATTTACTTTAGAAATATGAAACTAAAACTGCCAGTAGGTGGCGTGTTAATGAGTGAGTGTGCTTGTGTGTCAATTTAAAAAAAGTTACATATACATTACACATATAGGTCCAAAGTGGACAAAAATGTGCATGTACAAAAACTGTCATCAAAATTTGAAGCTTGGGAGCACAGACGTTTAAATTCATGAAAATTATTTATGAACATTATTTTATATAAAATCTGTATTTTATGAAACATGTTGAACTCTATAAATGCTAGAAAAGAAAGTTGTGTTCCCAATTTGAGGTTGATCTCTCAAAAAATGAGCTCTGAATGAAAAAATTCAGTAATATTGTGTTTGGGTGCAGTACTCCAGTACTCCACTGGGACACAGTGGTTGGATTTGGGATTTGCAGTAGAGTTTTTCTCTCTCAAACATTACATGCACACACACACTTCAAAGTCGCTTGACGTCACCCATAGGAATATAGTGGAGTGTGGCGTGACAGAAGTGTCGCATGGACAAGTGGACACGGTGTGATGAAGTATCTGGTAACTCTATAGTAATGGGTCCGGGCTGAGGACCCAAGCAATCCGATTGGTTCAAAGCACGTTTTATGGGTAATCGCTTTAGTGCCTGGTTACAAATCATACAAAATCACTTTATTATAGAAGACGTTTGTACAACGTTATAACGAGTCATTAATGTATTTAATGTATTTTAAATTATACGTTTCATATACTAGTACAGTGAGGAAAATAAGTATTTGAACACCCTGCTATTTTGCAAGTTCTCCCACTTAGAAATCATGGAGGGGTCTAAAATTGTCATCGTAGGTGCATGTCCACTGTGAGAGACATAATCTAAAAAAAAAAATCCATAAATCACAATATATGATTTTTTAACTATTTATTTGTATGATACAGCTGCAAATAAGTATTTGAACACCTGTCTATCAGCTAGAATTCTGACCCTCAAAGACCTGTTAGTCTGCCTTTAAAATGTCCACCTCCACTCCATTTATTATCCTAAATTAGATGCACCTGTTTGAGGTCGTTAGCTGCATAAAGACACCTGTCCACCCCATACAATCAGTGAGAATCCAACTACTAACATGGCCAAGACCAAAGAGCTGTCCAAACCTGACCTATGATCAGTACCGTAACGGACGCGACGCGACTGAGACGCCACAACGTCAATCAAAAATCCCAGCTGGCATTTTAACTTAGAGTCAGCGTTGAATCAACATCAGGCGTCAGTGTTGGATTTTGTTTAGATTTTGCAAATCTAATCAACGTTGAAATAGCAACGTCACTATAAAGTCCTGCTTTTCAACATCGTTTATTTTGTTAAACTGTTTTCACTAAAGTATTGATGTGACCAAACACCTTGAAATGGATACATAAACACTAAGTTTGCGGACACACAGTCAGCTAGGAAGAAGCCAATTGGTCAAAGCAAGACCAGAAAGAAGATTAATAAAGCCATTTCACTGACGTAAGAAACATGCTTTATTGCATGGCTGCAAGTGTGCCAACATTTCACACAACATCATTTTACACGTGTCGAACTTTAACCTTTAGAAAAACGGCCCAAACATTGGGCAACATTGAACACGGCTGGTTAAATCTTCCCTTTTTGTTACTTCTTTCTGCCACCGCCACCTATCCTCTCTGGTGCATATTTCAAGTATTTGACCATGTATTTGTCTACTTTTGTTATAGTTGTATCAAATCAACTCAAGACAGCGTCTGATGAGGGGGGAAAACAGATCATTATTAGCAAACGTTAACCTCTCAAATTAAAATATTTTGCAAATATCAACTTTTGTAGAATTGTCCATGTTTCAAGTATATAAATTAGTATTTATCAATGTGCAAGGTCATTGATAATCATGTGCTTGGGCAAGCAACAAAAGGCAGTTGGTAGTAACCAGTGCTGCCGGTTGAGAAGTTAGTCTAGAGCCGGGGTCTCCAACCTGTTTTCATCTGAGAGCTTCTTTTTAAAAAGAAAAGTGGCCGAGAGCTACTCATGTAATACAATCCTTAAATCTCTTAAATAATGCCTCATAACTCTCATATTATTAACTATTTTAGACCTAAAAGAGTTTTTGTAGGCCTTAAATGTCAGAGAAAAGAACAGAATCAGAGATCATTTTTTAGTTGATCATAAGATGAAATGGCATGAACATTTCATTTCATGGTTATAGTGACAAAAATGATCACGGTTATTATCACAGAATCCTGTTCAAAAAGTAAATACTACACAATGAAATCAATTCACCAAGTTTTATGTCGAAAACCAACAAATAACAAATAAAATTAGCATCAATATGCACTTTTTGTTTACATAAGCATAAAAATATTAACATTAAAAATGATAGCCAGATTTTTAAAGTGTCTTGCAACGTTATCTACTAACATGCATCAAGTTCAAATCAAGTTGTGACAAACAAGGTTTTATAAAAAGATAAACCTCACATATTTCAGCCTTTAAATCATTTTTTATAAAAAGAATGAGTAAAAAAGGTAAATTACTGACATTTACAATGCACATGATTAGCTTATCTTTTATTATTAATAGTAAATCCGATTTGCCTGTGACGTCTGTCGTTACTATGCAACCATGCATGGCGTGCATAAGACGCGATATGTGAACGGCCCCTTGGCGAGCTACCTCAAATCAGGCCACGAGCTACTGGTAGCTCGCGAGCGACGTGTTGGAGACCCCTGGTCTAGAGCCCAGAATGGAGTATTATATATAATATTAGAGCATGCTCTGTAGAGTCCTCCAACTAAAATAATTTCTTCATTTCTTATGAATTATTATTCTGCTTACTATTTTCAATTATTTAAAACATTGTTACAAAACTACTATGTTAAAGCAAACTCACCACAGATTATCTTGTAGAGACGGGTCTTCATGAACCCGCAACCTTCCCACTTCTTCCTCTGAGGCTCATTATGGCCATCATTTTATTTGTCATAGTTCTGCCATGGTAAAACAGATTTATATTAGAATATTATATTGCAATCAAGTTCATTATGAAAATGTAGCAGAGAGTGAGTAAGTGGGTGTGTGGGGGGAGTGCATGACAGTATATGACAGGGAACAGCACTGTAAACTAATGCAAAAAAGGAACAAAGTTACTTACGCAGCCATTGACTTGTTCACATGGTCTGCAGCATCAACGCCTCCCAACGTCTTCAGATGTTTACTCTGAAAAGAACAAGAAACAAGAAATTAAAAATATAACCAGAAAGTGGTCAGTAGAGTGCAGACCTCCACAAAGCAGGCACATGATGAGGACGAGGAGTTTGTAGTGGTCACCAAAGTGAACAAGCCAATTGTCATAATGAAACTTTGCCAGCACTTTACAAGATTAATTATTTAAAACTTACCAGTTCTGCTCCCTCATTCTTGTCCTCCAAGCGATTCTCTAAAGCTTCAAGCTCTTCTTCAGTGTTTGCCGGCTTCACTTCATAACTTGTTCCAGCAGATGAGGTGGCAACGTGAATTGTATCCTTGATTTCGACAAGGAGCTGAAGAACTCTCTTCTGGAATTCTAGCCAAAAAAAGAAGCGATTGATTATTATTTTTATAATGTATTGAGTACGCTCTACACCACAAAATCCAAGTTTTTTCATTTGCCCAAAAAAAATGCACTGCAAAAACTAAAAATTTTACCAAGAAAATTTATGATATTTCTAGTCAAATGTCTATTTTCTATTCAAAATAATCTCATACACTAAAAAGTAACTTGTGTTTAGACAATTTTCACTTGTTTCATGCAAATTTTCACAAAATAAATAGACAAATCTGCCAGTGGAGCAATTTTTAATTTTTTTTTTTTTTTTTTTGCTTGTAATAATAATTAAAAAAAAAAATGTACATGTGTTACATGTGCTCATGTGAAAAATCAGGTTAGTTTGAAGAATCAGCAAAGTGTCATATTGAACTGCTGAGTTCTGGATTCTCATCTGAGTCACTAGACTCCACCAATGCGTGTAATTGTGCATTTTGTCGTCTCCATTTTTTGTGATACATCTGGGATTGTAAAATATAAAAACTAAATATTTTTAAGCCTAAATTTTTTATAAAGAAAATCATTCAATTTGAAAATAAGTCATTAAAACATTCAATCAAATGAGGGCTGTGCTCATCATTTTTTAAATAATATCTTCCACATCAACTTGTATTTAAATTTTACAAAAATGTAAATGATTTTTGTTTTAAGGGTTAAATTACTTTCAGATTCAAATAGATGGTTGGGTTAGGTATGGGGACAACTCACCGTTGAAGGAGACTTTCAAGTCGTGTTCTTCCAAATCTCTGGAAAAGAGAAGGAAGAAGAATGTGAAATCTCAACCTTATTTTTAAAGTTTGTGGATGGAAAGTGTGTCAATGTGCCGCGTTCGACCAACAGAGACATCCCTAACACTAGCGCGCACACACTCCCTAGCACACAACGGCGGTTCGCGGTTAAAGGGATAGTTCACTTTGAAATAAATTTTTGATATGTTTTAGCTTACCTCAAGGGCATCCAAGATGTAGGTGTCTTTTTTTCCGCAGTAGTTTCAATTTTGATATTTTTAGGTCAAACCGTTCTTGTCTGTCAGTCATATAATGCAGGTCGATGGTCACTGTCTCAAAACACAAGCACAGAGTCCAAATTAAAAGAATTCCCCATCGTCCAAATGAAACAATTTCCCATCATAAGTACACATTTATGGCCTAAGACACGAAACGAGCAGTTTGTGTGAGAAAACGAACAGTATTTAAATTGTTTTTATCTCTTGAAAACAGCTCACGTCCAAATGATCTGACGGCGCGGGCGGGTATGATCTACGACGACGCCCTGCTTCATTCCTCAATTTGGTAAAACACATTGTAAATGTATTGTGGAAAAAAAATGGGATTAGTAAATAAAATTATATTGGACATATAAGAATGAATGAAATGTAAAATGTTTTGTTAACAGTCGAGGTGTGCGTAACTAGGCAACCACGTTCAAGTTCACGTTGCATGACGTCATCGAAGTATGTCCCAGAACGTGCATACTCTTTTGCTACACACTCAAAAGTATGTACTTTTTCCTCACAAAAAAAGTACATAGGTCGTAGTATAAGTAGGCGAATTGGGACTCAGCAACAATCTATGGTCAGAATCTGCCTGACGATGACGACACAGACCCACTTCGCACATGCGCAATCGGGTGTTGTCTGGAACCGTCAGAGCCAATAGAATCACATTTGTGTGATGGACAACCGCCGTCCTCCAATCAAGCTCTTGTATTGAACGATATTCCAAAATGATCAATCAGACTGGAGTTGCTCTCAAAGTACGCCGGGAGATGTAAAAAGCGTCTCAATTCTCTATTGGCTGATGTGTATTTATTTTTTTATTTTTTTTATTTTTTATTCCTTATGAAAACGTGAATTGTATCTAAATGATTTTTGTATTACAAGATCAATTTCTTTTTTCGGCAAATTGTAACAAATGTGTTATGCAATAAAAAATACAAAAAAGATAAAAAAAAAGATGCAACGTTAGAAAGCGCTTTTATCACGACTCAACAAACGTTTAATTCAGAGTTGATCTTTCAACGTTGTATCATTATTCATGTATCAACACTTTTTCAACAGTTAATTGATCAGCATTGTTTGGATGTTGGAACGTTATTTTTCTACTGATATATTTCAACAAAATGTTTAAAAGTCATGGTTGTAAAAAATAATGTTGATTTGACGTACAACACAAAAATGTAGTTTTATTTCTATGTTGAATCCGTAGTGAGTTACCAACTCCACTTCAACCATTTAGTGTTCAACTTTGTTTTGACGTTGAATTAATGTTACTTAACAAACGTTTAATTCAGAGTTGATCTTTCAACGTTGTATCATTATTCCTGCATCAACACTTTTTCAACAGTTAATTGATCAGCATTGTTTGGATGTTGGAACAACGTTATTTTTCTACTGATATATTTCAACAAAATGTTTAAAAGTCATGGTTGTAAAAATAACGTTGATTTGGCGTACAACTCAAATTTTATTTATATTTCTATGTTGAATCCATAGTGAGTTAACAACATCATTTCAACCATTTGGTGTTCAACGTTGTTTTGACGTTGAATTAATGTTTTTTCATAAACTGACATTATTTCAACCACATTTAAACGTTAAAGGTTAGTCAAATGCCAGCTGGGATCACAGCCAATCAGAACAGTGTGTGGGCGGAGTCTCGCGGGACGTGCACAGCACTAGAGAGTTAATCTTGACGGCACGGGCACTCGCAAGAAAATGGATAAGTAGCTACATAAAATTCACTAAATATTACACCATTATTAAAAATACATAGGCTACTGAGTTACTAAAACAATCTTTGTCAAATAATACACTTGTTTGTTCACAGTTTTAACGTTTAAACTTGTTTCCATTTGTTTAATTTCAAGATCTGAGATGAATTATCCAGTGTTGCTTTTACAGCCTCAAAGCTGGAGCACTAAATGATATTCAGAGTCACATTACACGCTTTTAACATTAAATAAAGCACATAAACAGCACCTGAGATTATCATCGCCACACTTTGTGCTTGTTGTTCCAGCGCGACGTGTCGTGGAAATTCTTTCTAGACTTTAAACAATAATTGGAAGACAGTCGGAGATCTCAAAAGTTTAACAAGTATAAGTTTATTTCTTGCAAGAAAGGCAGTTCACACAACAGACAGAGTCTGAAATGAGAAGCGGACTGACTTCCCTTTTTGCCCAGTTTATATACACCAAAACTCACCATATCTACCCCTCCCTTTCTTATCCTCCTAGTACCAGAGCTTGTTCGACCCCGTGTACCGTTGTTATCTTTATTTCTATTTTCACACATAGTCTAACACCCCTTTGCTATACGCACACACACACACACACACACACACACACACACACACACACACACACACACACACACACACACACACACACACACACACACACACACACACATATGTCATTCTAAAAACTCCAAAGTATATATTTTCACTCTTAGTGCAAGCAAGCTTATCTGTATTTAGAAAGAACAAACTGTTCTTTCTGAAAATGTCCTTTTAACCTTGTTCTTCAGCAGTAAGGAAGAAGATGATATGCAACTTGCAGTTTCTTTAACACCATATATGGTTTTAATTCTATTACAGACGTCACAGAAAAATAGAAACCGTCTCTAAAATAGAATCGTCGCCTATTGCAGTCGCGCCTGGTTAGGACAAACACTCTGATTAACATGGAAAAGATACCTTTTATACCCTAACTACACGCAACGCAGTGTAGTTAGGACACGGTGTCAGTCGCATGGAACTTTGAAATTGGTCGTGAAGCAACCGTTACCCTCGGCTATTCAAAATGGTAAAATTTATGATTTTAATGAATGTAAATGGATGTATGAATATATCCATGTGTTTTGCAGGTTTAGAAAACAATTCCGCGTTGTGCATGTTATTCAGATGCTATTTTAAGGGCGCATACTTGGCCATAATCAATGTAGCGTGTGCACAACGCACATACACTTTGCTTCTCTCATCTACACAGATGCAGCAGTTTTCATTTTTAGAAAACCATACATTATTACAAGGAACAATATTACCACATGAGGGAAATCATTGTTGTGTCCATGAAGATGTGAAAAAATAGGCATAAATCTAGCTTACACATTTACCCAAATTATCATACGCCTGTTTAACCGAAGCTAATTTGGGTGTGTTTCTCCATCCCCAACGTCACTCTCTGTGTTTTACGGCCCTGACGAGAGCGTCGGTCTCCTCGGCTGTGAACCGCTCCTGGCAAATCCGCCGTTATAATAGCAATCCGCCATGGAACAAGCGCGCCTGCTCTTAAAGGGAATGTGAGATGACGCTCTGATTGGTTTATTTCACGTTACGCCCAAACCACACCTATGAGTAATGAAGCTACTTCAGACCAACACATTTTAGATTTGCGAGACCGAGACCCGCCCACAAAGTTACTTGCGTTTCGCGCTTGATACTTGCGTTTCAGATCGTTAAAATAGAGCCCATAGTGTTAAGGCCCTTTCACACCGGATGCGTAACGAAAAAGCGAATAGTTCGTGTGTGAATAGTTCGCGTCAAAACCCATCACATGAGCCGCGTAAACACGGTCTCTATCTCTATCTTTGATGATTAGCTTTCTATCCCAAATGTAGTTTAGCCTGCTAGCCTACACAGCACAGGACTATACAACGACTAAAACTATCACACAACACACTCACAGTCGTGACAACCGAGTTGGTTGGCAATGCTACGCCACACAATCATTGTCCTTGTAGTATGTGTTTGGCTGAAGCCTTTTCTGTCGCCGCAAAAGGAAAAGAAAATCGACATCGAAACGAAAAAAATAAAAGTCGTGTTTTCGCCGCAGCACATTCGCGTTCGGTGTGGAAGCACTCATTACACAAACAGCTGATCAAAAAATAAAACCAACGCGCGAATTATTTGTGCGTCAAAATTGCGTCCAGTGTGAAAGGGCCTTTACTGGAAGAACGTGTATTTCATAACTTTGAGAGATGTTCATGAGGTCGTTCCCTTTCGGCTGGGTTGTTGTTAGTTTTCTCAACAGTTTGTTTTCTCCTCAGGAAACCCAACCGTGAGATGGAGACCCGCTGGAAACTCCCTAGCTTCATTTGACGACGATCATCACCAGCACACACTAAACCCAGCACCGAATGAACTGCGTCTGGTTCTGCTGGGAAAGACTGGTGCAGGGAAAAGCGCGACGGGAAACACCATCCTGGGAAGGAAGTGCTTTGATGACGGATTGAGCATGAGCTCGGTCACTAAAGAGTGCAAGAGAGAGAGAGCAACGGTGAAGGAACGAGAGCTGGTTCTTATCGACACACCTGGGTTTTTTGACACGGATTTGACAGATGACGAATTAAAACAAGAAGTAATCCGTTGCCTGGTTTTGTGTTCTCCGGGTCCTCATGCGTTTCTGCTGGTGGTGCCGATAGAGCGGTTCACAGAGGAGCAACAGCGCACCGTAGAAATGATTCTGGAGATGTTTCATGAGGACGTCACTCATCACACCATCCTCATATTCTCCCACGCGGATAAACTCAGAGGAGAGTCCATTGAAAGGTTTGTTTCAAGACAAGATCAGAAAGTGAAGGAGCTCGTGAAGAGATTTGGGAGGCGATTCGTGGCTTTTGACAACAAAAACTCTACAAACCCGGATCAAGTGAGCCGACTCCTGCGGAGAGTCGATGAGCTGCTCGCTCGAAATCACAACCGTCACTTCACCAATCAAATCACGGAAGTAATGCAGGAAGCGCAGAGGATAATAGACGTAAAACTGCAAGCTGATAGGGCCGAAAGAATGAAGAAAATCGAGAAGGAGGTCGGGAAAATGTCTGATGATCAATTGCGTTCGTTTATTGCGTTCGTGAACGAAGAGAGGCACGACGCGCAGGGAAAAAAGACACGCATGCAATGCCGGATTAAACAGATAGAGACGGATATAAAGAAAGAAGAGCAGAATGCCCAACCGATCCCTGCGAGACTGGAGCGTTTCAGAGCATCTCTGGAGAGAGAGCAGGAGAACATGAGGAGATTTGAGGAACGAGAGAGGGAGGAGGAGAAGGAGAGGCTGGAAAGAGTGGATAAAGAAAAGAAGGACTTGGAAATCTGGGCCGAGGAAGAGATTGAGAGGAGAGGGAATGAAGAAGGGAAGAACTTTGAGTTTTTCTCACAACGCAATAGGAAGTTGGTGATTATGCTGTGTATGTTTATGATGGGGGCCGGAGCTGCGTACGCTCCTGCGCTCCTGGCGTTCCTGTTCCCGGCGGCTCCCGCTGTCGAAGTCGGAATAGCCAGTAAGATTTTGGCCACTCTGCTCGGCGCTGGAGCGACGGAAGGAGGGAGTATCTTCGGGTCGTTCACTGTATTTGCAGTGAGAGCTGCATCTATAAAGCTGGCGGCGATGTCGCAGTGCTCCATTCAGTGACACGTTTATGATCGACAACCAAGATGAGTTCACAAATCAAGATTTTTCCCAGTATTAGCTTGTATGGAAGCTTGTTTCCGCCACAGAATTAAACATTTTAAAAGAACATTGCACGCAATTTTGACTTTATATCACGCAATTGCGACATTATATCACACAATTCTGACTTTATCAAACAATTTTGACTTTATATCACGCAATTGCGACATTAAATCATGCAATTCTGACTTTATATCACGCAATTGCAACTATATCACACAATTTTGACTTTATAACACACAATCGTCTACCCACGCTTGCCCTAAGGATTACGAGTTCTGCCATGCCTCTGCCAATGCCATACCTGTTTGCTGTTTATTGACCCCGCCTGTATGATGACCATGTTTTGGAATAAAGCCTTGCATATGGATCCGCACGTCTCACGTCTTGTTCGCCCCATTACAATATCACGCAATTCTGACTTTATATCACGCAATTGCGACTATATCACGCAATTCTGACTTTATATCACGCAATTGCGACTATATCACGCAATTCTGACTTTATAACACGCAATTGCGACTTTATCACGCAATTCTGACTTTATAACACGCAATTGCGAACTATATCACGCAATTCTGACTTTATATCACGCAATTGCGACTTTATCATGCAATTTTGACTATATCACGCAATTGC
The DNA here is from genome assembly GCA_022828995.1 of Vimba vimba. Lineage (NCBI taxonomy): Eukaryota > Metazoa > Chordata > Actinopteri > Cypriniformes > Leuciscidae > Vimba > Vimba vimba. The sequence goes on from CM040822.1 coordinate 1,350,599, forward strand.
GACTATATCACGCAATTCTGACTTTATAACACGCAATTGCGACTTTATCACGCAATTTTGACTATATCACGCAATTGCGACTTTATCACGCAATTCTGACTTTATATCACGCAATTGCGACTATATCACGCAATTCTGACTTTATATTACGCAATTGCGGCGATAAAAAGTCGCAATTACCTTATTATTTATTATTATAACAAGCTTCCATATTGACTACAAATTTTGGAAAATTATATTAATTTAAAATTGAATTTATTATACATGACAATGAACTGTTTAAATGCATTTTTATCATGGTCTGTCTGAATACTCAATTCTGATTGGCCGGAAGGTGTCTACTAAAACCACACAGGTAGTTCCAGCCAGTTTAATCACTGTTTTATATCAATACGCTTCTTTTCATTTAAGCTACATACGCATATGTCACACGACAGAGATTACAGATCGCGCTGCACACACAGACACAGGAGCACGGAAACTTTTATTAATAAAATAGCTTCTTTGCTACTGAATTTCTATTATTTCTCCACTATGAGAGGATGTATTTGAAGTAATTAAACTTGCAGCTTTATTGTTAGTGGACAGAGGCGCTGCACAGATGCAGGTAACTAACACACACATCTCTCTCTCTCTCTCTCTCTCTTGATAATTAATTCAAATAAATGCTATAATTAATTCATTAAAACAAATGTAATATTACAGCACTACTTTATCTCTTTCTGATTTAAAGCTGGCAGAATGCAAGATCTAACTGATGAAAATAACCATCTGGTAAATAGCCATTGATAAATATACATTAAAATCCCATGTGGTGAAAATCCAGCTTTTAATGTTGTTTATGTGTCTATGTGGTGTTTTTAATCTGCTTTAAGACAAAGCATGTGTAAATTCATAAGTCGACAAGCATTGCTGAGTATTTTCTCCTTAAAACTGCAGTGAACCAAAGACAGTCTCAAAAACACGCTTTGAAATCGCTGGTGTTTCTGACGTCACAAACTACCTTGTAACCAATCAGATCAACGTAATTTAAAGCAGGTGGTCTCGAACGAGCCTAAAATATTATAATATAGGCTAATATGATAAAGCAAAAGCAATAGGACTTCTGGGATCAGATCGCACAATTCAAATGTAGTTTCTGACATTGTTTATGTACTTTTATTGTAAAAGAAGTAGTTCTTATGTTTAGTAAAATCAATTGTTTGGAGTTTTTTTTTTTTTTGGCCCTTGGTTAATTATGTTTAGAACTAAACGGCTAGCCTAATTAATCCATTGCATGGCTTGAAGACATTAATACATTTAGAATACGTTAACTATTTAATGCACAGCTAGCCATGGATTATGCCTTACATATCATATGTGTAAGTGAAGAAAATGGAAATATACAGACTTTTGCTTTCTCAAATTCTGTGTCAAAGTTCCTAAAAGGACGTGGTGATGGAAAAAATATGAGGTGAAGGGAAAAAAACAATGCTTTTAAAGACTACACCTGGCAGATTATTGCTGATATGATTGTTTATTATTATTAAGCAAAATGCACAAAAATGCTATTTTTAAACACGTTTTACTCTAAAACTGTGAGAAAATCAAAGCCATGAATCTAAACAACTTGTGCTCCGAATTTGAGCTTGATATCTCAATAAATGAGCTTTCAGTGATATCGTGTTTGTCTGCACGAACACTTTCATCTCCATTAATTTCTAATGTTAGTGATAAAGTATGTTTATGAGTTGCTTAATTCATAAAATTGAATATAGAACCTTTTCTTCTGAGAGTGTGAAGTTTTTATTTCTCTAACTGAACTTTTTCCAAATAAAACATTTTCTTGTGCATATTGTTGTAATTGATCATTGATTTACAGGTTTGTCTTCAATTTCTCATTTCAAGTGTTTAGTGTAAAACCCCGTTAACAAACAAAAGTCTTTTATTTTATTTCTGTTTAATTTCTATTTGTTTTATATCTGTTCAATTATGAAAGCTTGTTTCCACCACAGAATAAAAACAAAAAGTTGTGTTTTTTCATTTCACAATTCTGACTTTTTTCCTCTGAATTGTGGTGTATAAACTTGCCATTTTTGGAGTTATACAGTCTAAAATAGCCTATACCTTTTTCATAATAATTTTATAACAAGCTTCAATAGTTCAACAAAGTGTTATACATATTTTGATATGCAAGTGCTTATTATTATCATGTTTATTGATTATAATCTGACGGGCAATAATAACAAATAATTAAAAAAACAAAAGGCACTTCTTAATAATGACATCACCCTCCAGGAAGTGACATCATTAATTGGCGGGAATCAGAAGCACAGACTTCGGTAAGTGTTGTCAGTGGATCTGATGAATTCTACTTTCTTCCTCAGAATTTTTGTTTTGTAAAAAAATCTAAGCATTCTTACAAAAGGACTTCAGATATTAGCTGTCTTGTTTAATGAAAACTGTATCAAAATGAAGTGAGATTGAGCTAAAAAATGGGTGTTTATAAAACATTGATGCATCTCAAAGACTGAAAACCCCTGATTTACTAGTCAGGTGCTAATATTCTGATTTAATAGTACTTATTTATTTATTTTTAAAATAAAAGCGCCACCTGCGGGAAGATCAGATACACACACACACACTGGTCAGCTGATCTTCTGCGTCATCATCATCATCATCATCATGTGTCCATAGCAACTGTGTTTGGGGCTGTTTGTGTGGCTGGCTGCGAGTCAGGCCGTTGCTGGAGATCATTTATGTTATTATATGCAAATGCTCTGATATTTTAAGATGGCGGAGAAGCGTCGCGCGGGCGTCGCGATGTCGGGCAGCTGTGAGCGTGACGGCGCGTTCGCGTGTGAGTCTGGCGTGAGCGCGCTTCTCGGGTCTTCTCTGCTCACACTGGTGGAGTCCAGGCCGCGCGATCCCGTCGGGTTCCTGGCCGAACACTTCGCGCATCTCTCGGCGCAGGATGATGACGCAGGCCCGGAGCACCAGGCCGTGAGTCGCGCGCTCTGGAACCTGAGTCTCGCGCATCACTCGCAGAGGTCGTAACTATTTTTTGTTTTTTGTTTTTTACTTTCTTTTTCCTTTTTCCTTTTATGTCGATGTATTCAATGCAGTGCTGTTTCTTTTCTTGCAAGAAAACCCCCCCCCCGCCGTGATATTCACTTTCACCTTACAAAATAATTGATGGGATAACCAATGATTGTTGTATGTTATTTGATTTGATTACTAACATTATATTATTGGCAAAATACTTTATAGATAAATAAATTCAGAAACGAATTAAAATACTTCTCAGATGCCCTCACTAAAATGGAAAATCGAAGTGCAATAAAAATGTATCTGTTAGTTTCGTATAATCTGATTTTAAGTTTCTTTTTTCTCTTTCTTTTCCTTATTTATTATTATTTTTTTTGTATTTTTATTTCTTTATTATTGTTGAGCCTTACATGCCTGTATTTTCTTTGTATAATAACTGTTTTGTGCCATTTTGTTGTATTCAGATTTTGTATTAAAAAAAAAGAAAACTCAGTGAATAATAATAATTTTAAAAAAACCGCTGTGATTTTGTTTTTTTATTTGCTTATTTCTTTTGTAACAGATTTTTATATATTATTTAAATAATTTTTAATTATTATTGCTATTATTTATCTACATTAACCCATGGGTGATTTTTTTGTTTTGTTTTGTTTTGTTAATTTGCTTTATTTTTTATTTTATTTTTTTTTACATTTTTTTTTTTTTTTTTTTACATTTTTATCTTTCATTATATTTTTAAACCATTTTTTGTATTTCTTTTTGCTTTGGCCAATAATGATATTATTAAACTATTTTAAGCAACAAGGTTTATTTATTTATTTTATTTTATTGTTCCAGAGTTGTATTTTTATTTAATTTAATTACTATTTTCATATTTTAAAACTCTTAATTTTTAAGTCATAGTGGAGTTTTTGTCTTTTATTTATTTATTTTCTCTTTTTATTATTGCTATTATTTGTCTCTCTTAAGCCAAGAGAGGATTCTTTTTTATTTTATTTCATTATTTTTTTGTTTCATATTTCATATATAAAACTCTAGTGGAGAAGTTTCTTTTTATCTGTTTCTTTTTGTTTTATTATTACTTTCATTAATCTCTTTCAAGCCAAAAGAGGTTTCTGTATATTATATTATATTATATTATATTATATTATATTATATTATATTATATTATATTATATTATAACTGTTATTTATTTGTTGAACCAGCTCTTGCACACACATAACCAGTGCGATTCTCTTATTGAGATTCAGCGTACGTTTACACGACAACGATATGCTTAAAATGGAGAAGCTTTTCCTTTGAGTTTCCCGCATACAGACGACACTAGTTTCAAAACGATCCCCATTCACACGGATCCACTAAAACGGCTAAAAACGCTGTATTCTGCTGCCAGGCCAGTAGATGGTGATGAAACACTATAGACTGAACACGTAATACACATGTTCACATCATCGTTTTCACAAATTCATGTTTTTGTTGTTTACACAGAGACCGTTTTCAAAAACTTTGAAACTTGTTTTCAAAAGTTTTGGTGCATTTTCAGGCACCAAAAACGCCGTTGTCGTGTAAAGGAATGGCCAAAACTCATAAAAAGTTTTACGTTTTTAGTTGAAAACGATGTAGTGTAAACAGCCCCTCTATTTTTTTAACCTTTTTATTAGTTGAACCAGCTCCTGCACACACACAACCAGTGCGATTCTCTTGTTGAGATTCAGTTTGAGCTCTTGATTCTTTCTTTTATTTTAGTTTGTCAAGAGATTTAAAGCACCGTTTTTTTGAAGAGTGCGCATGCGTGAACGTGCTCTAGTACGCAAGAACGAGCCTATGATTGAATCTGGAATAAAGCAAAATAACTGAAATAGTCCTCAGATGCCATGTCTGTAATTTATATCAAAACATCTAGCATTAATTCGATCTCAAACAGTTTCATTAAAAGAAGTTATTTCTCCACCACATGCGTGACGTAATAAACCATCGTTGTTGAACGACCACTTTGCGATAATATGGTTTCAGGAAACAGTCGTGACTATAGTTGATGTCTTCCACAATGCATCGTACTCTGGCAGTGAAGCAGCGAGTTACGGTGTTGTACGGGAAAAATATCTTGTTGAGATTCGGGGGCTGTTTACACGACACCATTTTCAACTAAAAACGTAAAACTTTTTATGCGTTTTGACCGTTTGTTTACACGACAATGGCGTTTTTGGTGCCTCAAAACGTAAAGTTTTAAGAAAACAGGTTTCAAAGTGCAAGTTTTTGAAAACAGTCTCCGTGTAAACAACAAAAACGCGAATCTCTGAAGACGATGACGTCATGACCATGAGTATTACGTGTTCAGTCTATAGTGTTTCATCGCCATCTACTGGCCTGGCAGCAGAATACAGCGTTTTTAGTCATTTTAGCGGATCCGTGTTAATGGGGATCGTTTTGGCAATAGGGGCTTTCGCACCGGAGGAACATTTTCATAGTTCCTAGAACAATTGGCGGGAGTTCCCGGATTTTGTCGTGTTCGCACCGCAGGAACAAGGAACTATTTTAGTTTTATGTACTCCTTTTGGAGGAACTAATTGAGCTCCTACTTCAGATTCGGGTCTAAACCAGCGCTATAGGAACTATCTGTGACGTTAGTGTTCGCTGATTAACCGAACGCACGCGAAACACCAGCACCTGCCATTTTTAAAAAGGCTGTGTAAACACAGATTATAGCCTATATATTTACTCCAGAAACTAACTCTATGAACATGCGAAACAGTGATAGATAGATCTCTTAACCTTTACGCTGAGGAGAAAATCCAACACAACTCTTGAGGAGACCAAGAGAAACATGATTATGTATTTATACACTGGACATCAACACACGGCATACGCTAATAACTCGATCATTACTGTCTACTTTCTTTGTATAACAGTTCTATCTAATAACGTATGAGACAGATCGTAAACTGATGAACAGGAGAATGCGAGCACTGTGAGTTCAGTCGTTCTCAGCGCCGTCAAAATAAAACTCCCAAGAACAAGCGCGGCTCACGTCACTTCAGAGTTCCTACTGGCGGTGCGAATGCAACCAGGAAAACGTTCCTAAGGGAACCATTAGTTCCACCCTGGTGGTTATTTCCTAGAACTATCCGGTGTGAAACCCCCTAATGGTGTACGCGGAAAAATCTTAAGCGTTTTAAGCATATCGTTGTCGTGTAAACGCACCCTCAGTTTGAGCTCTTGATTCTGTCTTTCCCTGCAGATCAGCGTTCAACAGTAACACGCGCACGGCGTTCAATCTCCTGACCCGTGACCGCGGTGCCGGTGTCGTCGGGGTCCGCGGGCGTCTCTACACCGAGATGCTCCGGTGCCTGTGCAGCGAAGGCGGGCTCTCCGGCTCGACCGCGGCTCCGCTCCTGCGCCGCGTCCAGTGCCACGACCACGAGTCCGTGCCCTTCGAGCTCTTCCGGCAGGGCGTTCTGACCTGCTCCGTGTTCTCCGACTACATCCGGGCCTCCCAGTGCCTGTACGGGTCGGTGGCGAGCGCTTCGGATCGGCCGGCGGAGAGAGCACTGGGTCAGGCGGTGCTGGAGACGCTCCGGGAGGCGCTGGAGGCGGCGGATGGGGACGATGTGGGCCGGTACCTGGAGGCCAGTGCCAAGATCTCTCCGGGTAAAGTGGCGAAGGCCATGGCGGAGGCTCATCCCGGGAATCAGCAGGATAATCCCGTCATGGACGCGCAGGAGTTTGAAGACGCCGCCGCCGCGCTGTTCATCGCTCGAGTGCGAATGGTGACCTGAGTGGGAAAAAAAAGAGTTGTATTTCTGTCTTGTTTTCCAGCACAAATATCCAAACATTCTTAAATCAAGATACATTCACTGGAGACTAGGGCTGTCAATCGATTAAAAAATTGAATTGTGATTAATCGCATGATTGTCATGAGTTAACTCGCGATTAATCGCATGATTGTCATGAGTTAACTTGCGATTAATCACATGATTGTCATGAGTTAACTCGCGATTAATCGCATGATTGTCATGAGTTAACTCGCGATTAATCGCATGATTGTCATGAGTTAACTTGCGATTAATCGCATGATTGTCATGAGTTAACTCACGATTAATCGCATGATTGTCATGAGTTAACTCGCGATCAATCGCATGATTGTCATGAGTTAACTCGCGATTAATCGCATGATTGTCATGAGTTAACTCGCGATTAATCGCATGATTGTCATGAGTTAACTCGCGATTAATCGCACATTTTTTGTTTGTTCTAAATGTACCTTAAATTAATACTTTTCAAGTTTGTAATACTCTAAATCAACGTGGGCATGGATAAATTTGGACGCTTTATGCAAATGTATGTTTATTATTGAAACCATAGTCAACATAGAGCATGAAGACGAGACATGTTTCAAAGGTCGTAGATGTTTTTCAAAGAGCTTGTTCATGTCTATTAGACACATGAAGAAAGAACAAAGAAACACCAGGTTCCCATTACTTCTCTTTCTTTGCACTGAGCAATTTACTAACACAAACATGTTTAGATTTTTGCATGACAGGGCAGCTCTTCTGAAAATGATAAATGTACATTTATTATTTATTATTACATTAGTTTGTCTCTCTCTGTGCCCATTTGGATGAAGCTAAATTCTCAATAAAACTGTTTTCATTGGTATATTTTACTGTTTCTGTTGTCAAACAACGGAATGAATATGAAATAGTGACTGAAACGCGACCCATTACATATCCAGCTCTCCCTTCCAAGATGTTAATCTGCACAAAAATCCTGATAATCAAGACGTCGTCTGATGAAATCAAATACACATAAGATAAAGACAATATGTGCTGTGATTTCGGCTATACTTGCATGTAAAATTAGAGAAGCAACATAACATCTGTGTTTAACTGAATTAAAGCGCTGCTCCTATTGGCGCGCGAGAGTGAGCGGTGCTGGGATAGAAGTACCGCCGATTCTCATAAACGAAATAAGGTTTGGGCGCTTTTTTGAAGGGAAAAAATCGCTAAAGGGGTCTGCAATGTCACCAAGTTTGCAACACTGTATCTCCATTTCTCCAACTAGGGGTTGGGCCACAGGTCAAACAGAAAATACGCGCTGCGTTAATCACGCGTTAAAAAAATTAGTACCGTTAATATGATTTTGCGTTAACGCGTTATTAACGCAAGATGCCGCCACCGCGCTGTTCATCGCTCGAGTGCGAATGGTGACCTGAGTGGGAAAAAAAAGTAATATTTCTGTCTTGTCTTCCAGCACAAATATCCAAACATTCTTAAATCAAGATATATTCACTGGAGACTAGGGCCGTCAATTGATTAAAAAATGTAATTGCGATTAATCGCACGATTGTCATGAGTTAACTCGCGATTAATCGCACATTTTTTTATTTGTTCTAAATGTACCTTAAATTAATACTTTTCAAGTTTGTAATACTCTAATCAACATGGGCATGGATAAATATGGATGCTTTATGCAAATGTATGTTTATTATTGAAACCATTGTTAACGCGTTAACTTTGACAGCACTACTGGAGACGCATTTTCCAGCACCAATATCCAAACATTCTTAAAGCAAGACCCAGACAGCAACATAGTGTCGGTCCAGATCCGGGCCACATCCGGTACATGAGGATTCAATGCTTACCTGATGTGGGCCGGATCTGGGCCGACACTATGTTGCTGTCCGGGGATACGTTTACTGGAGAAGCAAAATGACTGATGATGTTAAAAGGTTTTGTGACGTCTGCCTTTACATGCACATGAACTTTAATGACATCCCATTCTTAATCCGTAAGGTTTAATATGGAGTTGGTCCACACTTTGCAGATCCAACTCTTCTGGGAAGGCTTTCCACAAGGTTTAGGAGTGTGTTTAAGGATTTGGAGGGGTGTCCCAATACTTTTGGCAATATAGTGTATGTCTGGAAAATGTATCGAAATGGGGAACATTTTCATACGTTTCAGAAAACAAGACTCAAAGGGTCAGTTCACCCAAAAATTTAAAATATCCATATTTATAACTTTATAATCACTGGCTTGTGGCTTCCGGTAACGGCCACACGCAAGTCTAGTTCCAGCGGAAGAGTGACCTCTGACCTGACGCATGACAAGTGACCTCTGACCCGACGCTTGACGAGTGACCTCTGACCCGACGCATGATGTAGGAGTATCGTAAGCTTAGGGAAGAGCAGACGCTTCTCGTGGTTCAAACAAACTCAAGCTTCTCCCACATTTCTCCTCAAAAATTCTCATTTTAGACTTCTAATCCGTGACCGGTGTTTCCGCATTCATCAATACGGAATGTGTCAGGTCAGAGGTCACTCGTCATGCATCAGGTCAGAGGTCATGCATCAGGTCAGAGGTCATGTGTCAGGTCAGAGGTCACTCGTCATGCATCAGGTCAGAGGTCATGCACCTGGTCAGAGGTCACTCGTCATGCGTCGGGTCAGAGGTCACTCATCATGCATCAGGTCAGAGGTCATACATCAGGTCAGAGGTCACTCGTCATGTGCCGGGTCAGAGGTCACTCTTCCGCCGGAACTAGACTCGTGAACGGTCATAACTGGAAGCCAGTGATTATAGTTTATAAAGTTATAAATATAGATATTTTTCTTACAAAAACGCTTTCAGAAGGCCTTCATTAACCCCTGGAGTCATATGGATTACTTTTGTGATGGATGGATACACTTTTTGGGGTTTCAAAATCTCAGGCACTATTCTTATTTAAGAATGTTTAGATATTTGTGCTGGAAAACAAGACAGAAATACTGAGGAAGATCATCTTTTTTTGTGCAGTACCAAAAGCATATTGTACCCTTACAAGTCAAGGGTATATAGAAAGTTTTTTTTTTTCAACTATATACAGACACTTCTCATCATCCATTAAAATTCCCTATCCATATCTAATCCAGTAGAAGATTTCACACATCAGTTCATGTGGAGAATATCAACATGTTGATCAAGCAGTAAAACCATGTTGCTTGTTGTTTTGGTGTTTATTTAACAATCTGAGGGAAAGAAATACAGTTTCATGTACAGTTGACATCAAAGTGAAATCATGATTTACCCTGTTGATGGCTTTAGTCTAATTTTAGTGCAGGAAACCTCAGTTAAGGAAGTGTCTGCAGTGTTTTTCTGAAAGTGCATTTCGTCGATTCCCTTTTCAGTGCCCAGATCAGATCAGCCACAAATGAGCTCAGTCGCTTCAGCTCAGCATTAAACCGCATTCACTACACAGTTTACTTCTGCATCTGTGGTATTTGCATGTGACGCATCGCATTTTCACATAGAACAAATGTACGGATGAACACTTTAACATGAATAAAGAAAGTGTGTGTAAATTTGCACTGAATAATGTTCATTGTTGTCTTATTTGCATTAGTATAATACTAAAGACCGTGTCTATGTTATCATCTATGGATCAGCTTAATAAAATCATCCACACAACTGAGACTTTTTTTTTTTTTTGCATATTTAAAGGTACACTAACATTTTTTGTTCAAAATTATCACAATTTAAATAATGAGTCAATACATAATCAGACTTTTATAAGTAAACCTATATTTTAGACCTGAAGGCATGGTTTTCGCTGAAATATTTCGTACATCTTTACTCGCCCGTGTGTGTGTGTGTGTGTGTGTGTGTGTGGTATAGAGGTCAGTGGTTAGTCGTCACAGCGAGTGAGAAAGTTCTTCACACATTCAGTTTGATACAGTTAAAAACATGTGAAGAGATGTTTGACTGACTAAGCGCTCACTTATTAAAAGTAATGAGAGTGTGTCAATAATTCAACAGGGAGTGTGTGTGTTCAGTGACTCAAGTCGCTGCCGCTCTTAAAGGGACAGTGCACATAAAAATTAGCAACTGCCAAGGATGATGTATTATTGTACAAAACCCAGAAATGAGTTATTTTAGCACATCTAGTCCTGAAGTGAACTGGTTTTTGGTTAAAGTCCCCCTGTAGTCAATCATTTTATCCCTAAAACTCATCATTGATCACCAAAATGACCTATTAAAACGTTTTTTTCCTTGATAAATAAAATAAAAATCTTCATGCCTTAAAATATCTTGAATGTAACTCGACACCCTTGCCTCATTTAGTATTCGCGGTTCTATGAATATGCAAATGAGCCCCGCCTCCACTCACTCACTCAGCTTAGAGATCCACTGGTTGACGATCACACGTTGATCTGATTGGTTACAAGGTAGTTTGTGACGTCAGAAACACCAGCGATTTCAAAGCGTGTTTTTGAGACTGTCTTTGGTTCACTGCAGTTTTAAGGAGAAAATACTCAGCAATGGAGTCGACTTATGAATTTACACATGGTTTGTCTTAAAGCATATTAAAAACACCACATAGACACATAAACAACATTAAAAGCATGTTTTTCAACCACAGGGGGACTTAAAATGCCATAAATAAGGTCTGTGGTGAACAAGCTCATAAAAGTTGTTCATATGTGAACTTGAAGATTATCACTATAAACAAAACATGTTAGTATCATAAACTTTTGTCAGTCACTGAGCTTATTTTCAACAATAATCCAAAAGTGTGCATATTTTGATATGCAAGTGATTATTATTGTTTATTTATTATTTTTTAAAAAATAGCAAAAGGCACTTCCTTAATGACATCATCCTCCAGGAAGTGACATCATTAATTGGGAGGAATCAGAAGCACAGACTTCAGTAAGTGTTGTCATTGGATCTGATTCATTTTGTGTTTGAATGTTTTGTGTTTGTAAGGCTCTTTAAAAAATATCCATCCTGTTTGATCAAATTACACAAATCATTTTAATGCAACATTTGGTTAAAAACCATGAAAGTGAAGTCCTTTCCTTTGAGTCCTCATGTAAGCTAACGGCTCATCAGAGAGCCCTTGCACATTTAATTCAAATATCCTAAAATAAGTCACATATGCGTTGATTCATAAGATATCAGTCATATTTTATCTCTTAATTCTCTGAAAATACTTGTTTCTTCACCTCTTGTGAGCATTTCTTATATAGTCTTTCTTCATAATACATATTAGCCCTTGAAAATGAGTCAGAATCATGTCGCATTCATAAAATGACTAATTTGTGGTATAACTGGTATTTAACAGGAAATATTAGCGTTATCTGTTTCCCTGAATAAAGCCGCAGTATGTGAGTGTTATTGTGCAGACAAATGCAAAAATATGCAAAAATCTTGTTTTCCAGCACAAATATCTAAACATTCTTAAATCAAGATACATTTACTGGAGAAGAAGCAAAATGACTGAAGATATTAAGTCTTGTTTAATGAAAAATGAATCAAAATGAAGTGAGTTTGTGCTTAGAAAAAATGAAAAATCTTAATTCAAAGGAAAAACAAGATTATTTTTCTGACCACATTGGCAGATATTTATTAATATATATTTATTTCAGACTGTTAGTGGTTGAATCAGCATAAAATAAAAAGCACTGGTATCTTTTAAAAGCGATTTATTAACAAAAAAATAAGATTGAAATAAGGAACATTTATAAATTATGAAATCTAAATTATAGAAGGAATCATTGCAATTGCATGAAAGAAAGATCGAAAGCTTAAAACATTCATAAATCTCACATTCACGCTCTTTTAAAGTCCGTATAATAGTTTCATCACTTACACAAATGGAAAGTTACAGGCACGAAGGGCTCAAATAAAAGGAAAGCAGTTCCTCATATTTCGCTGTGACGCATACAAACAATCCAACAGAAATCCTCTCACATTGATTAAATCAAGTTTAATTAAATCTGCTACCGTCACAAACATTGAATGAAATGATGTTTAAACACATGTGAGGTTTACAAGTCAAATGTCACCACAAAATCAAAAGGAAAAAATAAGGAATTCCATGCATCAAGTAATAAAGCCTACTTTTAGGCGTTTGCATTGACAAATTATTGCATTTATTAAATTACTTAAATTGTGTTGTGCATTTGTAAATGGTTTATGATGATGGTGTCTGAACAGGATCTGACAGACTGTAAAGAAAATTAGATTTATGAGAAGTATTTTGGGGTAAATGCAGTTGTTTTCATAAAAATAATTTCATAATTTAAAGGGGTGGTGTAATGCCCTTTTCACAAGATGTAAAATAAGTCCCCAGAGTGTGTGTGTGAAGTTTTAGCTCAAAACACCCCACAGATATTTTTATATAGCATGTTAAAAGTATCACTTTTTGAGGGTGAGCAAAAACACACCGTTTTTGTGTCTGTCCCTTTAAATGCAAATGAGCTGCTGCTCCCGGCGCAGGGGGCGGAGCTTCAACAGCTCATGTCCTTTTACCTCACACACACATGCACTGAACATTTCAAAAACTTTTAGCCTTTTATGTTCAAACCGGAGTCAGACAATGATGGAGAAGAAGAGACAACATGTAGAAGCAACAGGACATTTCTGAATGGTTAGTTGATGAATTTATGAAGCTGATGTGTAGTTATCTTCTAATCATTGATTAGCATATTCTGTCATGATAATCTATAAATCGTGTTCAGGGGGCGGGGTTTATGTAAATTCTAGGGTTGGTGATGTCACTAACCCGGGAGGAATGTGGTGTAGTCTCTACCAGCCGTTTGTTGTAGTCCTATCTAAATGTAAATATCTCCCTTTGCTTTGAACTTTGAGCGTTGTAACTTTGCAGATGTTGTTTATGCTCAAACAGCAACATTACACACTAACTAAAGTTAGAAAAGTCAAATCATAATCAACCAACCCTTTAATAGTCATAAACAGGCTTAATTTTCATTGTACAAAAAGATCATTTTCTATTTTTCCCATGATTTTGTGGTAAATTCAGGCACAAAATCAAAGCAGCGAAAATGTTTTTAGGGAAACTGTAAAATCTCACAGGTCAGATTGACTGAAAGGCTTCAGTGCTTTTGGGAGAGAAAAAAAAAACTTTTTAGTGCACTTTATGTGAAGCTACATGACGCATGCATGACTACGCAGAAAACTACTAACCTTTTAAACATCACAATTATAAAAGGCAATAAAGGTGCAGAAATTAGCTTTTTAAAAGCACGACCCAGTTCATGCCATCCTCATGAACATCGACCTTGATATTAGAAAGAAACTTTAATAATTGCAACTGGCTCAAACTCAGCAGACATTCATTACAGTAATATAACGCATTTGTGTAAAATAAAACGATTATAGAGGTCAGAATGTACAGTGACTGATACTGGCAGACTGTAAAAGAGGAAAAACCTGAAGAAAAACAAACAAAACACAAGCATGAGCGGCAAACAGCAGAGGAACCCCATGATAGCATGTGGAGTTTATGTGGGAGGCGAAGGCAGAGGAGGAAGACTGTTGACCTGGAAGCGCGTTTCATCCGATATCCCATACTGCTCGAGTGGGTCCTGCGGGAAATCACGCGTTAGATCAAAGCATAATCAATATTGTGTGTAGAGCTGCATGATTATTCGTTAAAATATGCCGATCTCAGTTCAAACACCCACGATTCGCCTGTGTCTATTAAATCACACCGGTACGTTTAGATCTTCACACACGTTTTTTTTCCAAACACAGAGTATCATTATTTCTTCATCATCACAGACGTACTGGAATTAAAGTGTATAGCTCGGATTATAAACACTGATATCTACAGTAGTGATCAAAATAAAGTAAATCACCATTTGAAAGTAACTTGACACTTTAAATAAAGATTGTATCGATTACATCGTTACACCAGTAGGTGGCGACAAGCGTTAAAAAAATGTGTTTGTGATTCATTGAATCATTCAAGATATTGAAGAGATTCGTTCCAAAATGCTGATTCATCCGGTAATGAAACAAGTGAAGGATTTATGAGTGAGTCATTGAATCATTCAATTAAAAGATTCGTTCAAAAACGCTGATTCATCCGGTAATTAAACAAGTGAAGGATTTATGATTGAGTCATTGAATCCTTCACTGGAGAGATTCGTTCAAAAACGCTGATTCATCCGGTAATGAAACAAATGAAGGATTTATGAGTGAGTCATTGAATCATTCATTCAAAAGATTCACTCAGAAACGCTGATTCATCCGGTAATGAAACAAATGAAGGATTTATGAGTGAGTCATTGAACCATTCATTCAAAAGATTTGTTCAAAAACGCTGATTCATCCGGTAATTAAACAAGTGAAGGATTTATGAGTGAGTCATTGAATCCTTCACTGGAGAGATTCGTTCAAAAACGCTGATTCATCCGGTAATGAAACAAATGAAGGATTTATGAGTGAGTCATTGAATCATTCATTCAAAAGATTCACTCAGAAACGCTGATTCATCCGGTAATGAAACAAATGAAGGATTTATGAGTGAGTCATTGAACCATTCATTCAAAAGATTTGTTCAAAAACGCTGATTCATCCGGTAATTAAACAAGTGAAGGATTTATGAGTGAGTCATTGAATCATTCACTGGAGAGATTCGTTCAAAAACGCTGATTCATCCGGTAATGAAACAAATGAAGGATTTATGAGTGAGTCATTGAATCATTCATTCAAAAGATTCACTCAGAAACGCTGATTCATCCGGTAATGAAATAAATGGATTTATGAGTGAGTCATTGAATCATTCATTCAAAAGATTTGTTCAAAAACGCTGATTCATCCGGTAATTAAACAAGTGAAGGATTTATGAGTGAGTCATTGAATCATTCACTGGAGAGATTCGTTCAAAAACGCTGATTCATCCGGTAATGAAACAAATGAAGGATTTATGAGTGAGTCATTGAATCATTCATTCAAAAGATTCACTCAGAAACGCTGATTCATCCGGTAATGAAACAAGTGAAGGATTTATGAGTGAGTCATTGAATCATTCATTCAAAAGATTTGTTCAAAAACGCTGATTCATCCGGTAATTAAACAAGTGAAGAATTTATGAGTGAGTCATTGAAACATTCACTTGAGAGATTCGTTCAAAAACGCTGATTCATCCAGTAATTAAACAAGTGAAGGATTTATGAGTGAGTCATTGAATCATTCATTCAAAAGATTTGTTCAAAAACGCTGATTCATCCGGTAATTAAACAAGTGAAGGATTTATGAGTGAGTCATTGAATCATTCACTGGAGAGATTCGTTCAAAAACGCTGATTCATCCGGTAATGAAACAAATGAAGGATTTATGAGTGAGTCATTGAATCATTCATTCAAAAGATTCACTCAGAAACGCTGATTCATCCGGTAATGAAACAAGTGAAGGATTTATGAGTGAGTCATTGAATCATTCATTCAAAAGATTTGTTCAAAAACGCTGATTCATCCGGTAATTAAACAAGTGAAGAATTTATGAGTGAGTCATTGAAACATTCACTTGAGAGATTCGTTCAAAAACGCTGATTCATCCGGTAATTAAACAAGTGAAGGATTTATGAGTGAGTCATTGAATCATTCATTCAAAAGATTCACTCAGAAACGCTGATTCATCCGGTAATGAAACAAATGAAGGATTTATGAGTGAGTCATTGAATCATTCATTCAAAAGATTTGTTCAAAAATGCTGATTCATCCGGTAATTAAACAAGTGAAGGATTTATGAGTGAGTCATTGAATCATTCATTCAAATGATAGTTGTCTGTTCAGAATCGTGGAGAGAATCATGATCACTGTTTTAAAGAAATCGTGCAGCTCTAATATGCGTTATATGATTGTAACCAATCTAGGAGGTATTTGTTGCATTCATTAATATTGATTCCCTCACCTTTCCAGTCAATCGGTGGATTTCTGTGCGGTAGTAGATCAGGTTCTTGCGCATGAATTCATAACTGTGAGACAGAAGCAGATTACGGTTATAAATCATGAAACGCAGAGGATTATGGGTAATGTCAGCGTCACACACACCTGGCTTTAATGATGGCGTCGATCCATTCAACACACTGTTCCTGAGAATCGCATTCAAACAAATACTTCCTCTCGGCCTCGTCCAGGAACACTGGAAAACAAGCAAGAAACACAGTGAGTGAGGTCACATTTATTAAATAATTTTATTTATTCCATGTTCATCTTTCTTTAGTGTGTAATGTTGCGGTTTGATCATAAAAAAACTCTGCAAAGTCTCAAAGTTCTTCTTTATATCAGAGTCAGTGTTTCTGAACTCCTGAAACGCCTCCATTGTATCTTGAGTTTCTCCCGGGAACGAACACGTCACAATATTCCTCATTATAATAATTAATGCGCAGAATAAAGGGGCGGGGCCTGGTTGAGTTACTTAGTAGTGTATTAAACTGGCGGTTATGGTAAGGGGCGGGACATTTCCCAAACACACTCGAAGCGCTCGACCAATCACAACACACTGCTCCAGCCAACCAATCAGAGCACAGTGTGCTTTTCAGAAGGAGGGGCTTCATAGAGACAGGAAGTAAACAGAGCGTTACTGACAGACTGGGAAGAGAGGAGCCGCAACAATGGAGAATATGAGGAGAATAATCAACATTCAAGCAGGAAAACCTGTTCTAGTAGAGCACAAAAAATAGGTTCTCTTTAAAGAGTCAAAAAAGGAAGAGATACAGAGAACATCAGCCCTTTAGAAGCACAAAGTGTGAAACTGTGACTCTTACCAATAGAGAAAGCATGATCGTCTTCCCTCTCCACGCGACACTGTTCCAGCAGGAGAGCGCCGATGGGCTGGAAACACACGCAAAGTCAAACTGAAGCGAATGTGAACGCGACGGCGCTGAGATTCAGATCAGACGCTCAAACCGCACTCACCTCGTCCTCGTCGGTCCGGAAGTAAAACAGGAAGTTAACGATCAGTTTCACCAGGCGCTTCTTCACAACTGTGGCGTGGAAGAGGAGAATTAGGTCACAACCAGACCAGAGGCACAGTCAATCTTACTTTAAACTTAGTCAGTGTTTAAAGTTAGCATGTTTAGTCAATATAATGCATGGTTTTATATTTTTATTAGTTTGTATTGTAAAGGTTGTTTTTACCATGTAAAACTTCATTTTTCACAATCAGAGGCACTATATAAAATAAAGCGTATTATTATTGATTATAACATTTATCGTGAATGATGGTGATTTGAGACGACACGATCGCTGATCTGACGATGTAATCAACTTGGCAACAACCAATGGGAGCGCACGTAGTGGATGTCACATGATCCGCCTCCTGGTGCTTTTTTTTGACATACTAATGACCAAAAGAGATTAAATTCCTGTCAGATTCTATATCGTAATTGCGTAAAAACACACTCGTTAATTATAACAAGGCGGTTTTAGTTTTGTAACATCGCAACGTTAGCTTAAAATATTATGAGCATTGTAGTTTTGTTGCATTCTGACAGACATCTTTGTGGATTATTACGAGAAAGTTCTAGTTGTTGCATAACCTGCCGGCCACAATTATAGTGTTGTTGCATCATGACAGCTTCGTTAAAAATTTAATTTTAAATGTTGCCAATTTTAAAGTGACAAGTTGACTTTATGAAAATTCGGCAACAATCAACAGAAGTTTGGAGTTCATGTGACTCGCCAACTGATCCAGTTGGAACTAACGACAAAAAATCCCTGTCCGTTTAAGAACGATAACTATAAATTTAACGTTAACTATATTAGCACCCACACATTTGGGCGATAAGTTTTTGTATGCGCGCATTGTCGTCTGTCGCTTTAAATGCTTGACTCTTTAAAGTCGGGTGGATTCTAATTGGCTTTCAATGTTTTTATCGTTCATTAGCTTTAAAAAGTTGAACAGCGAAAAGTTGAACAGAGATCAATTTTATGCAAATGCAGCAACTACCAATAAGAGTGCACGTAGTGAAGGTCACGTGACTCGCTGTTAGCGTACGAACAAGTGACTACAAGCAATTAAATATAAGCTGTACTCTGAATACTATACTACTTTAATTACTGCTGTCATATCTTTACAAGACAGCAATAGTACGAGTAGTACGCCACAGTGCTATTTCGAATCCTAACATTGATCGTAAAGGGGACAGTCTTCTAGTTATGTCTAGTTTTCTCGCGTCTTGTGGCGTAGAAAAGATGGTAAGAAATCTTTATGATAGCAGATAATGGTGAGTGAAATGATCGGTTCTTACCGTCTCCTTTCTTCGGGCCTCTCATGCCCAGCTCGGCCGCTCTCTCTGACGGCTGGCGGCTCATGAACACCAGCTCCTTCTCATTAAATCGCATTTTTAGCTCTTGGACAGCAGTTTCGTCTCATTAAAGCGCATTTTAGGACTTCAAACAGATCTGATAATTCTCATCCGGACTGTCAGTCATACTGCAGTAGCTCTTCTGACTCTGCGAATGAACTCAATCAAGCGATAACGTGTATGATACTAAACACACACACGCACAACCATAGATTATACCTACGTAGAATCCAAATTCGACTTCTCCAGAGACGTCGGTGCGCCCGCCATCTTGGAATGGTCAGCGTGTCGTCACTCACAGGGAGAATCAATGAATATGTTTACTTATTTATTTATTTATTTATTAAGTTTTATGTTATTTATTTTTATGAATGTGTTGTATGTTTAATTTCTATTGCTTGAAATGTTTTATGAATATATATTTTTTTAGTAGAATATCTCTGTTTACTGTATCTTTGTTTGAAAATGTTTGATTTGTGTTTTTATATGAATTGACTTATATGTATTGTTTTTATTCTATGTTGACTGTTTAGTCTTGTATTGTGTTGGTTTAGCAAAATCATCTGCTGAAGTTTATTTATATCGATGCGTCCTAACTGGTTGCAGAAGCAGTCAACTTGCTCGAGTGTTCACTGACCGATGTTTTAACCGTTCCAATATGGCGGATGGCCCAACAGCCACGAATGAGGAATCTATGTGTGTAACTATGCATACAACTAAGAGCTGGAGGAGCTGAACACATGTAGCCGACAGAGGGCGCTGCTTTACCTCTTAAAACGTCTATCTATGGTTTTGAAATGTTTTGAAAAATAAAATAATAACAGTAACACAAACCCATGTTCATGTTAATTTAAATATTTGATTGAGCTGTTTTAAGTACGCATTTTCTTCTTTTAGACTAGGCACAATCACGGTGTTTTTCTGAAGAATAAACAGTCACTTGTAATGTAGCATTGTTACTGTGTTTTTTTAAATAAAGTTGTGCGTGTCAAAATAACAGGAACAGGAAGTGCATCACTCGTCGCGCATGCGCATTACAACTGCGACGGCGGCAAGCGTGATCTGGACGTAAGGTAAAATTTTTCAAAATGAGATTTTTGATACAAAATGATCGCATAAAAACACCAAACCAAACTCGATCTTTTAATAAGCTTTAAGCGTTTGTTATTGTTCATTGAAAGTGCTGCTTTGAAGTCAATACGGCTCGATTCAGTTCTTACTTTCTAACTATTGTCTTATAACAGTTGCATAAGTATTTAATTTGTATGCATGCTTCTTATATTGTATTTTAATTGATAAGTTTAACCGTACACGGGATCATATTGTACACTTTTTATTATTTTTATTCTATACTGTTATGTTAGTCAACATTTCTTGCTCTAAATACAATCATCATTTTTTAGACTATTTTACTCTCTCTCTAATTACAATCTAACAAGCTGTAACTTTCAGACTATTGTCTTATATTATATAAGTCTAAAATAATCATAAAGCTGTTCTTTTATTATTGGCTACCATAATTTATGAAGATTGTTTGTAACCCCATTTCAGTAAATTATCGCGTATGAATAAGTCGATTATTCATTTTAATTTACCTTTGCTTTATATAGTATAATTATTATAGGTAGTATGACTACAATAACAGGAAACCTTTCGATAGTGTAAAAAAAAAAGAGATATTATTCACATTTATTCTAAGTCGAACTTCAAAACATTTCATTGTAGAAGTAAACACTGTAAAATAAAATAAAAATGATCAATCGCGCAAATAAATACAACTGAACAAAGATATAATCGAAGTGTTTTAAGATTTCCAGGTACAGAAACTAATCAAATGTAGAAAACATACATTACAAACAAATTTAATTTTTCTTTGTTTTTCTGTTGTTTGATTAGTTATAGAGACCGCATCAGTAAAATTAGCCACGGAACCAGTATACTAATACACCTGTTTTCTTTCTCAACTGTTTACAATCGTGTTTACGAGGATGTTTTGACATTTTTGTGTGTATTTGTCCGCTCAAGTCTTGAATGGTTTAACATCATATTAAAATACACACAATCTAGTAGTAGGTCATCCGGGGACTTTTCACAGACTGTTTTTTTATTTTTTGGACATGCTATTTTTTTAGCGTACAGTTTTTCAAAATTCACATACTTTGATGAAAAGTTTTGATCCACTAGTGTTGACTACTGTAGTGGGGAAGTATTCAATTCCTTCCCTACTTAAAGTTCAAACTCTTTCATTCTAAGAGATCAAGAGTGCATCTCATGTCCCCTTTAACCCTTTCCCTGTTGGCTGGCGTCCGCAGGAGTGTGTGAGGATCTGCCATCATGGATTTCCAGCACAGAGCCGGAGGGAAGACGGGCAGCGGCGGAGTCGCGTCGTCGTCCGAGAGCAACCGAGACCGGCGTGAACGACTGCGCCAGCTCGCGCTCGAGACCATAGACATCAATAAAGATCCGTACTTCATGAAGAACCACCTGGGCTCTTATGAGTGCAAACTGTGTCTCACGCTTCACAATAATGAGGTAACATTAATGCTCTTTATAGACACGAATGTTTGAAAGGGTTCGTTCTCCCTCATATTGTTCAACCCCGTCAGACCTTCGTTCATCTTCAGAACACAAATGAAGATATTTCTGATTAAATCTGAGAGCTGGATCACTCCTCCATAGGCTTCTCTGTTGCCAGTCCAGAAAGTTAGTAAAGACATCGTTAAAATAGTCCGAGTGACTACAGTAACTAAACCTGAAGATCATCAAGCGACGAGAATACTTTTAGTGCGGAAAATAACGACTTTATTCAACTTCTGTGTTTCTCTGAGTGAGTTGATGTAGTGTAACAGTGCAGCGCTTCTGGGTCGTACGTCAGAACGGAGGCTCGCTATTGGCCGACGCTGGTCATGTGTGATGATGCGTGTGATGCTGGCCAATAGTGAGCCTCCGTTCTGACGTCACACAGAAGAACATGAAGAGTTGAATAAAGTCGTTATTTTTGTTTTTTTAACCCTTTAAGGCGAGACACGGCAGGCATAAACATCGATTTATCATGCAGTGCTCAGTTTTGAGATTTTGGGCTAGTTTACTCCTTCAATATGTGTTCTTTCAAGCTGCTATAAAGAAAATGTTGAAAATATATATTAAGATGTTTAATTTATTACATTTTGTTTACTTGCGGCGGTAAGTTTCTCCCGAATTTACCAGGAAGTTAGCATTCCAGCGCGACACGCCGAGTTAGCGTCTGTTCACTGAAGTCTGTCGTGACCGGTGTCGTTGTAAAGCTCTGAGTCTCCTGCACAACGCTATCCCAAATATGGGCATTTCCTTTCTATCAGTAACCAATCGTGAATGTCCAAAGGCGGGATTTAAAGCTAACGTTGAAATCTCATTTAGAGCTATTTAACTCTTTAAACGCCGTTTTCTCAAAATGAGTTTTTTGTCATTCTCCAGTACAAACATCTCAGCCTGTGTACACCAAACTCTCCAGTTATACACTTAGCAGTATCCTGAAGATATTTTCTGAGGGATTTGTTAATAAATCATTCCTGGCCTGATTTATGTGACTTTTTTTTTTTTTTTTAAATATGGCAAAAATCGATTTTTTATGGCTATGGACAGTATATTTAGATTTCCTAGGTAATGAAAGCATATATCCTGAAATATATATAATATATATCCTGTCTGTAAACAAAAAGAAAAAAGAAAATTGCACCTGGCTTTATCATATGTTCAGATCTATCTACTGAAAATGTATGCAAAATCACGCATATTTAACAATATAATGCATAATTTGCATAATTAAACATACAAATTTCAAAAACTTGTAATACATTTTTTTTATATACTTGTGTAAGTAATCAACTGAGGAAGTTTCATGGTGATATCTATTATTTTAAAACTTTACCCTATTCACCTGTAGTGTCTCGCCTTAATGCACTTCATGAACGCGAATGTTTCGTTCACACTTAAATGTGAATTGTTTGTGATTTTCTCTTGTAGGGAAGTTACCTCGCTCACACACAGGGCAAAAAGCATCAGTCTAACCTGTAAGTGCCGCATTCACACACATGATCATTAACAGGACGATGAGCAGGAACTTATCGTGTCGTCTGTGCTCTTCATTTTCAGCGCGAGACGAGCCGCGAAAGAAGCAAAAGAAGCTCCGGCTCAACCGGCCCCAGAGAAGGTCAAGGTTGAAGTGAAGAAGTTTGTTAAGATTGGCAGACCGGGTTATAAAGGTATGACTTTGAGCCTTATAAAACACAAGTAGAATGATTATGATTGATTTCCCTTCAACGTTTAATCGTTTATAGACGTTTCCAATCGACTACATTTACACGCACTCTCATCTTATGCAATGTTGCGATTAGGGCTGCACAGTATATCGAAATTATTGAAATATCGCAGATGTACATATCGCTGTATGCATATCACAACAGCTTGCAATAACTGGAGTCATGAACTAAAGACAGAGAAAATCACTCACTCTCGGCTGAATACCTTTTGTAGCTTTAATAAGAATCAGGATTTAATTCATACAGTGAAAACTAAGCAGTGTTTATTTTTACATTTGATTATTGAGTTTGTGTTTGGATAACCCTGATGTCCTGAACCCCGAGGTTTACACTGATGTTAAAATAACACTTCTTACGCGACAGTAAAACACTGATGTTCACTGGCAGAAGTTTAGGGATGTTTTCTTGTCACGAAAAGATTGTGAAACACGTATGTAGGATGTATAATTTTGAATATATTTTAAAGATAATTTAAGTTTATTTTACACACTTTAAGCATTATCATATCAAACATCGCATTATTTAATGAGTTATCGCATATCGCATTTGTCTTCAACTTTACCTGATGCAAACACAAGACTTTTATCAAATTTATGTGATTAAGCTCACAATTGTTGCAACCATAATAACAAGTGTTTTTATTTTTTTTACCCATAGTAACAAAACAAAGGGATCCGGAGGTGGGACAGCAGAGTCTGCTTTTCCAGGTAAATCCAGTGGCCTGTTGCATAAACTGCTTAGACTAGTCTTAAGTGTTTTCTTCAAGACTTCTTAGCTGGTCAAACTAGTTGTAACCCTTGTGCTGTGTTAAAACTTGTGGTGTTCCCGGTCAAAAATGACCCGCCTACAAAAAAATAGCTTGTAAATCTCTCGTTATGCTACATCATCTCCAAATATTGTTTCAATCTTTTTGTCGACTTGTATTCTTTCAATTAGGATCGGTTTTGTATTTCTTTTTGGAATTGATCAGTCGTAGGCCTTATTTATCTGAGCTTATGAACCTCAGCTTCAGAGTGAAAAAAGCGTTATTTGTGGATAATTTTGTACATTTTACATATAATACGAAAATAAATTGCACTGTTTATCACACACTTGTGCTTTAAGGTTTAACCAGGAAATTTGTTTTGAAATGCTTTTATTTTGTACAAAATGACACACAGTCACACTAAAGATGTTCTCGGTCAAAAATGACCGGCCTACAAAAAATTGCTTATAAATCTCTCGTTATGCTACCTTATCACCTAATATTGGATTCAATATTTTTGTCAACTTGTTTTCTTTAAATTAGAACAGGTTTTGTATTTATTTTTGGAACTGATAAATTGTTTCTCTGATTTTTTTTTTTTGCCTCCCCCATTCATTTCCAATGGGCAGTCATTTTTTACCAATATAAGCTCAGATAAATAAAGCCTACGATCAATCAGTTTCACAAATAAATACAAAACCTGTTCTAATTTAAAGAAAACAAGTTGACAAAAAGATTGAATCCAATATTTGGTGGTAAAATAGCATAACAACATATTTATAAGCTATTTTTTTGTAAGCCGGTCATTTCTCAAGTGTGACTTTGTGCCATTTTATACAAAGTAAAAGCATTTCAAAACCAATTTCTTGGTTAAAAGGTAAAGCACACTAGTGTGATAAACAGTGCATTTTTTTCATAGTTTATGTAAAATTTACAAAATTATCCACAAATAATGTTTTTTTTTTCACTCTGAAACTGAGGTACATAAGTTCAGATGAATAAGGCCTACGATCGATCAATTACAAAAAGAAATATAAAACCGGTCCTAATTGAAAGAAAACAAGTTTACAAAAAGATTTAATCAACTATTTGGTGATGATGTAGCATAACGAGAGATTTATGAGCAATTTTTTGTAGACCGGTCATTTTTGACCGGGAACACCACAGATGTTACAATGTGGGGGGAAAAAACAACAACAAAAAATTACAAGTATTAATTTTTTTGGGAAGTTGTTAGGCTCTCGGTGAGTAAAGTCAGTAAGTTTTATTCCAATGCAATTACATTAAGGAGCATTTTCGGATACGGGAATAACACAACATACGGGTTACCTTTACACTAGTGTACTCAATATAGTGGCGAAGTTTATGCAGCTGTTCCTGTCTGAGAAACTGAATGTTTGGGTCTCTTAATGCTCTGATATTCAAGAGCCATCTGCAAAGTTAAAGGTGCAGTGTGTAATATTTAGGAGGATCTGTTGACAGAAACGCAATATCATATTCATAACTGTGTTTTCAGTGGTGTATAAAGAGCTTACATAATGAAGCGTTATGTGTGTATTAGCTTAGAATGAGCATTTCTCTCTACACACACCGCGGGTCCGCTTACATCCACATGTTTCTATGGTGGCCCTGAATGGACAAACGTGTTTCGTCACTATGTTGTTCTTCGTGTAAAGAAGCTTCAGCTAAAGTCAGCGAATAAAACACTGACACAATGATGAAAAAGTGACAATAATATTCGCAATAACATCGTTTTACTGAATAATAAGTAAACCTCATTTCTTAATTGATCTTTGTAAAGAAACCTCATTGTTTAACTGGCACTCTCTGCTGTCTCAGACGACGACATCACTTCCTGTCGGCCACCGTAACTTCTGTTGGGTGCAGTTCACAACCTCACCACTAGATGCGCTAAAACTTACACACTGCACCTTTAATGTTTTGCTCCTGCAAACCTTCATTGACGACATAACCGGTGTCCTTGTTTTTCAGATTGATTACCCAGAGATCGCAGAAGGCATCGGGCCGAGGCATCGCTTCATGTCCGCGTACGAGCAGAGGATCGAGCCTCCGGACCGTCGCTGGCAGTATCTGCTGTTCGCCGCTGAACCGTATGAAACCATCGCATTCAAGGTCCGTCCAGTAAAACATCCGTTTCGTGACACGAGGAGGGATTGTGAAACTACAGTCGTCAACATTTCACTGCAAAAAATTATTATCTTACTTAGTATTTTTGTCTTGATTCCAGTCCAAATGTAATGAAAATACATTTACTAGATGAGTAAAATGCTTAAGATATTATGTCTTGTTTTCTGCTGGAAAAAATCCAAATGAAGTGAGTTTTTACTTAAAACAAGCAAAATGTATATATATATATAAACAATTTAATAACCTATCTTAAAATTACACGTTTTTAGAATTTTATGTGGAATTTTACATGTATATATAGCTTCAGTTAAGAAAAAAAGAGTCCATTACAATGTACAAAGATTTCGTTCCGGCAACAATATTACGTTTTTATGAAAGAAAAAAGCGGGAATCTGTAGATTGATACATGAAAGTAACGACAAGATCAGTTATTTCTATAGAATTCAATATCATTCTTATCATTTTCTTATTTAGTCTTTAAATGTCTTTTTGTGTTTAAATAAGCAGCAATGTGTTTAACAAGAAGACACACAATGGCGTTTAAATAATAATTGAGTTTTTGATGTTATTGCTCCTGTCATATTTTCAGGTGCCCAGTCGAGAGATCGATAAAGCCGAGACTCGTTTTTGGACACATTGGAATAGGGAAACAAAACAGGTGAGAACGGAAGGAAAAAAGTTTTTTGATCATGTTATTATCAAATAAAAGATCCATCGCTTTTTTCCTCATGCCAGAGTCCAGTATCTTTTAACCATGTTTTATTAAATTATTATGGTTTAAGTTCTCTTAGGAATTATATCACTCGGCAAACACTTTAGAAGAATTTTCCTGCTTGAATGTTGATTATTCTCCTCATATTCTCCATTGTTGCGGCTCCTCTCTTCCCAGTCTGTCAGTAACGCTCTGTTTACTTCCTGTCTCTATGAAGCCCCTCCATCTGAAAAGCTCACTGTGCTCTGATTGGTCGGCTGGAGCAGTGTGTTGTGATTGGTCGAGGGCTTCGAGTGTGTTTGGGAAATGTCCCGCCCCTTACCATAACCGCCAGTTTAACACACTACTAACTAACTCAACCAGGCCCCGCCCCTTTATTATGCGCATTAATTATTATAATGAGGAATATTGTGACGTAATATTGAAACTCAAGACTACAATGGAGGCGTTTCAGGAGTTCAGAAACACTGACTCTGATACAGAGAAGAACTGGAGCTTTTTCATGATCAAACAAAAGATTAACATGGAATTTTTTTTAAAAAATCTTCATTTCAAGGTGTCATTGTTACAGTGTAATTATATATTTAAGTACTGAGTAATATTAAGCAAGCACATGTACTTACTATAGGGTTAGGGTTTGGTTGAGATTTATTATGCATGATTTACTGTTATTACTACGGTAAGTACATGTAACATATGTAACAAGGACACTGTAAAATAAAGTGTTACCTAAACTTATTACTCGCCATGAAATTTCTTAAAGTGTTTGCACGCCGTTAAAACACCAACCAACCATCTCTATTTCCTAAATGCTTAACCTCTCCTCCTCCTCCTCCTCCTCTTCCAGTTCTTCCTGCAGTTCCACTTTAAGATGGAGAAAGCGCTGGCGGCTCCTCAGGGCCCGTCGGCCGGCGTGAAGCGTCCCCCGTCTCTGATCACAGGCCTCGGGCCTCGGTCCCTCAGCGACTCCATGCCGCCTCCACCCGGAGGGATCCCGGGAATGCCCCCCCTGCCCCCCGGAGCCCCCCACCCGCACCACATGCCCCCGCAGATGCCCCTGCCCCCCCACCTCAGGCCCCCGCTGCCCTCCGACGGCATGCATAACCTCTGAATCCCGGAGGGTTTATTACGTGGACTCGATTGCAAACCAGCGTTTCATGTGTTTAACCCTCAAAATATGTAGTTTTGTACATCTGAGGTCACTCACTGCTCCTGTCCAATGATTGACTGTCAAAATGTTATTTTTATGTTTTTTTTTTATTATTAAAGTCAACATGAAACAGAAGTTGCATTAGTCTTTTCTTCCCTGTTTTGACGTATATTCGAGTGAAACGCTTCTCAAACAAGAACAAATGTGACCCTTTTATTATTTTTTTGGTATTTTTATTATACCCAAATGTTCTTCATACAGCGACTACCAGTAACAATTATACAAATTTGGGACCAAAAATGATTCGGACACTTTGAGCTGATCATGTTTTGCTGAAGTGTGTTTTCTTTAATTGCTAATGCTCTTTTTACACACAGACTGAACACAATGAAGCATTGCTTGGTGATTGGTTGAGCTAAACTGGTATTATCTAATTGTGTAGTTAAATTTAACAGCTGACAGATATTCAACATAATTCATGTGTGAGACAGTCTAACAGAAGGACGGACAAAACCAGTCAAATATCAACTGAGTTCTGCTCATATTTTATCACCATTTTCTAAACTATAGCGAATAAACTGTGATCATGAGAGAATCAGTTTTGGTTTGACTGTAAAAGTGAATCTAACAAACGTGTCTAGAACATATTTCACCCTATAATTAAACGACAGCATTGCTAAAGATAATCAGCGTTATGATTATTTAGCATTTTCATGACATTAATCACTTTCTGGCATCATTACATCACGGCTTTGACTTTCACAGGCTTTTGCTTGCTCTCTTTTGCTGGTTTCTTCAGTGTCTTCATCTCCTCTTCTTCCTCTCTCTTCTTCTTGACTTTCATCTCTTTTTCTTTCCGCCTCGTCGGTCTCTCTTTGATCTCGTCTTCTTCTCGTCTTCCTCTCGCTCTGCGCTCGGTGAATCGTGTTCCTCTGGTCTTCAGGAGCCGGAGGTCGGGAAGGGCCCGGTGTCTCAGGCTCCTGGAAACTCGCTCTCGATTCGCTCTCTTGGATTTGCCAGAGCCTTCGTCATCATCATCAATCCACCAGAACAACAGTTCCCATAATGAAGTGTCCGGCTAAGAGTATCAATTCAGAGGTGAGTGATTAATATTTATACACACAGATATTGTTCTGTGACATCCATCCATCCATCCATCCATCCAATATCTATCTATCTATATCCATCCATCCATCCATCCATCCATCCATCCATCCATCCATCCAATATCTATCTATATCCATCCATCCATCCAATATCTATCGATCTATATCCATCCATCCAATATCTATCTATCTATATCCATCCATCCATCCAATATCTATCTACATCCATCCATCCATCCAACCATCCAATATCTA
The DNA here is from genome assembly GCA_022828995.1 of Vimba vimba. Taxonomy (NCBI): domain Eukaryota; kingdom Metazoa; phylum Chordata; class Actinopteri; order Cypriniformes; family Leuciscidae; genus Vimba; species Vimba vimba. Next base: position 1,380,136 of record CM040822.1, read on the forward strand.
TCTATCTACATCCATCTACATCCATCCATCCATCCATCCAATATCTATCTATCTATATCCATCCATCCATCCAACCATCTAATATCTATCTATCTATATCCATCCATCCAACCATCCATCCAATATCTATCTATCTATATCCATCCATCCATCCATCCATCCAACCATCTAATATCTATCTATCTATATCCATCCATCCATCCAACCATCTAATATCTATCTATCTATATCCATCCATCCATCCATCCATCCAATATCTATCTATCTACATCCATCCATCCATCCATCCATCCAACCATCCAACTATCTAGCTATATCCATCCATCCATCCATCCATCCATCCATCCAACTATCTAGCTATATCCATCCATCCATCCATCCATCCAACTATCTAGCTATATCCATCCATCCATCCAATATCCATCCATCCATCCAATATCTATCTCCATCCATCCATCCATCCATCCATCCAATATACAGTATATATATTAGGGCTGTGAAAAATAGGGCATCCAAAATAAAAGTTTGTGTTTACATAATATATGTGTGTGTATAATTATTTTGTTTATATACAAACACATAAACACAAACTTTTATTTTGGATGCGATTAATCACTTCACAGCCCTAATATATATAAAGTGTTATAAAGTCAGAATTGCATGAAATAAAGTCAGAACTGCGTGAAATAAAGTCGCAATTGCAGGTTATAAAGTCAGAATTGCGTGATATAAAGTCGCAATTGCATGTTATAAACTCAGAATTATGAGATATAAACTCGCAATTGCGAGAAATATACTTGAAATTCTGACTTTTTTTCTCAGAATTGCATGTTTATATCTCCAATTCTGACTTTATAATACGCAATTGGGAGATATAAAGTCAGAATTGCGTGATATAAAGTTGCAATTACGAGAAAAAAGTCAGAATTCTGACTTTATAAGACGCAATTGTGACTTTATTTCACGCAATTCTGACTTTATAACATGCAACTGCGACTTTATTTCACGCAATTCTGACTTAATATCTCGCAATTCTGACTTTATAACACGCAATTGCGACTTTATTTCACGCAATTCTGACTTTATAACACGCAATTGCGACTTTATTTCACGCAATTCTGACTTTATATCTCGCAATTGCGACTTTATTTCACGCAATTCTGACTTTATAACACGCAATTGCGACTTTATTTCACGCAATTCTGACTTTATATCTCGCAATTCTGACTTTATAACACACAATTGCGACTTTATTTCACGCAATTCTGACTTTATTTCACGCAGTTCTGACTTTATAACACGCAATTGCGACTTTATTTCACGCAGTTCTGACTTTATAACACGCAATTGCGACTTTATTTCACGCAGTTCTGACTTTATTTCATGCAATTCTGACTTTATAACACGCAATTGCGACTTTATTTCACGCAGTTCTGACTTTATTTCATGCAATTCTGACTTTATAACACGCAATTGCGACTTTATTTCATGCAATTCTGACTTTATATCTCGCAATTCTGACTTTATAACATGCAATTGCGACTTTATTTCACGCAATTCTGACTTTATTTCACGCAGTTCTGACTTTATAACACGCAATTGCGACTTTATTTAACGCAATTCTGACTTTATTTCACGCAGTTATGACTTTATAACACGCAATTGCGACTTTATTTCACGCAGTTCTGACTTTATTTCACGCAGTTCTGACTTTATAACACGCAATTGCGACTTTATTTCACGCAATTCTGACTTTATTTCACGCAGTTCTGACTTTATAACATGCAATTGCGACTTTATTTCACGCAATTCTGACTTTATTTCACGCAGTTCTGACTTTATAACACGCAATTGCGACTTTATTTAACGCAATTCTGACTTTATTTCACGCAGTTCTGACTTTATAACACGCAATTGCGACTTTATTTAACGCAGTTCTGACTTTATTTCACGCAATTCTGACTTTATAACACGCAATTGCGACTTTATTTCACGCAGTTCTGACTTTATTTCACGCAATTCTGACTTTATAACACGCAATTGCGACTTTATTTCACGCAGTTCTGACTTTATAACACGCAATTGCGACTTTATTTCATGCAATTCTGACTTTATATCTCGCAATTCTGACTTTATAACACTTTATAACTTTATACCTTTATAAAGTTTTACATTTATAGGACTTTATAACAAAGAAAAGCTTTTTTTGCAGGAGACAGTGGTGAAAGATGTCATTTGTTATGGGAGAAACGCTCTTTGAAGTTATTAATCAAATTAAACAGTTCCTTGGTAAAATGATTCACTGTTTCGAATGTTGGAAAGTGTAAAACACTGCAAATGCAATGGAAACTCAGCCCAAACATGTATAAATGATGACACATTTTACAAACAAACTGCAAATGTTTTCATCTACATATAATTACCATGAAATATTAAGACCCTGCAGTGTTTTATTCATTTGTAGTCCTAGGCAGGGCTTGGCAAACTAGTTCAATTAGAAGCAATTATTCTCCTGTTTGTATTATAGATCATCGCGTTTTTGAAATGTTTCGATAACAGTATGACGTAAGGAAGTCTCGTTAGCTGAAATCACGTGACTCTGAGGTCGATTCAAACCACTGATTTAAAACAACAGATTCATTCATATCTGTTTTGAAAGCGCCCATTACTACTTTACACAGAAAATGAGACACGTTATTATCCAAGTCTGCATCTTTATACCTTTATAGGCCTTGTGTTTTTTGTTCTCACCTCATGTGGTGTTATTTTCCCTCTTTTAATCAGATTGTGTCTCTCATTTACTGCCGTGAGCTCTTCATCCTTACGGCCTCTGACTGCCTCTGTGAGGAGAAAACACCTGTCAATCATCAATCAATCAAAACTTTTATTACAGACTCAGGGTCCAATTTTTAAAACACACCCAACATATAACAAAAACAATAAAAAATACAAAAATACAAAATTCATGATCAGATTTGATGTTTCCACATTAGTAGCCTACACTTGCCGTGTATTCTTTTTATTATTATTATTTATAAATTAGTAATTGAAAATACTTAACTTAGACATTAAGACAAACATGAAACATTAACAACTACAACAAGACATCCAAAAAGATAATAACTAGAAAGAAATTAGGTTTACAATTCATAAAAAAGAAAAGAAAAAGTTAAACAATAGGCAATATATAGATATACTACTATTGATTTAAATGGAAATGAAGAAAATAAACAAATAAATCATACAGCATAAAGACTCATACAATTTTAAAATTCAAGAAGCTTCAACTTTTTGGTGATTAAGATTGTATCTCAAAAAATTTTTGTTTTCAATACATTGGAGAGACTCAATATACAAATGAAAATAAGTCATTAAGACCTTCAGACAAGGTTTAGAATTATTTATTTTACTTTTATGAATATGAAATTTACCAAAATAAGATCACTTGCCGTGTATTCTCTGTAACCCGGAGGTCAGCAGGAGGATGGTAATGGCCACGATCAAACACCGGTTCAGCGTCACTCCTTCCCACGGCGTCTCAATCTGGGTCAGGTTCTGGATGGACAGAGCTTTGCGTAGCGACGCTGGACAGAACAATAAAGACGCGATCATACACAGATACAGGTACATTTTAATCTAAACCTAATTAAAGTTCATATGAGCTAATATTGCGGAACTCCTTAAATATGAGACAGAAGGAATCATTTAATTTCTTTTTCAGGCAAAACTATTCCGTCCCCCGAGAAACTTTGCGTTCGCTCGCAAAATACGTTCCCCTGATTAACTTTGCGTTATATTTCAAGGCTTTTTTCATGAAACTATTCCGTCACTCGATAAACTTAGCGTTATATTTCAATGATGTTTATCGCAAAACTATTCCGTCCCTCGATAAACTTTGCGTTATATTTAAATGATTTTTTCGCAAAACTATTCCGTCCCTCGATAAACTTTGCGTTTATTTCAATGATTTTTTGCAGAACTATTCCGTCCCTCGATAAACTTTGCGTTATATTTCAATGATTTTTTTGCAAAACTATTCCGTCCCTCGATAAACTTTGCGTTATATTTCAATGATTTTTATCGCAAAACTATTCCATCCCTCGATAAACTTTGCGTTTATTTCAATGATTTTTTGCAGAACTATTCCGTCCCTCGATAAACTTTGCGTTATATTTCAATGATTTTTTTGCAAAACTATTCCGTCCCTCGATAAACTTTGCGTTATATTTCAATGATTTTTTTGCAAAACTATTCCGTCCCTCGATAAACTTTGCGTTATATTTCAATGATTTTTATCGCAAAACTATTCCGTCCCTCGATAAACTTTGCGTTATATTTCAATGATTTTTATCGCAAAACTATTCCGTCACTTGATAAACTTTGCGTTATATTTCAATGATTTTTATCGCAAAACTATTCCGTCCCTCGATAAACTTTGCGTTATATTTCAATGATTTTTATCGCAAAACTATTCCGTCACTCGATAAACTTTGCATTATATTTCAATGATTGTTATCGCAAAACTATTCCGTCCCTCGATAAACTTTGCGTTATATTTCAATGATTTTTTTGCAAAACTATTCCGTCCCTCGATAAACTTTGCGTTATATTTCAATGATTTTTATCGCAAAACTATTCCGTCCCTCGATAAACTTTGCGTTATATTTCAATGATTTTTATCGCAAAACTATTCCGTCACTCGATAAACTTTGCGTTATATTTCAATGATTTTTATCGCAAAACTATTCCGTCCCTCGATAAACTTTGCGTTATATTTCAATGATTTTTATCGCAAAACTATTCCGTCACTCGATAAACTTTGCATTATATTTCAATGATTTTTATCGCAAAACTATTCCGTCCCACGATAAACTTTGCGTTATATTTCAATGATTTTTATCGCAAAACTATTCCGTCCCTCGATAAACTTTGCGTTATATTTCAATGATTTTTATCGCAAAACTATTCCGTCCCTCGATAAACTTTGCGTTATATTTCAATGATTTTTTCGCAAAACTATTCCGTCCCTCTATAAACTTTGCGTTATATTTCAATGAATTTTATGGCAAAACTATTCGTCCCCGTCCTCGAGAAACTTTGCGTTCGCTCGAAAAATATTTTCCCAAAATATTTACGTTCCCCAGATAAACTTTGCATTATTTTTCAATGCTTTTTTTCCACAAAACTATTCTGTCCCCAGAGAAACTGCGTTCGCTCGCGAAATATTTATGTTCCCCTGATAAACTTTACGTTATATTTCAATGTTTTTTCTCGCAAAACTATTCTGTCCCCGGAAAACTTTGCGTTTTTCTCAGACAAATGCAAAAGTTTGTAAGAGAATGCAAGCACTGAAATATTATTTTCCCTCCCATCTCAATTTTTTACCATGAACTTTAGCTTTCCCTCCTTTATATCCATTAATTATCAGACTTACTAAAAAATTTTATAAAAATAAATAAATTATACCAACTGCTATTCGTATTTTAAATAAGCAAACCTACCTTTTATGAATGTAATTTTTAAAATGAATGCATGTCTTGTTCTGTATTTTTTTATTTTATATTCTTTTTTTTAAAAATCTACCCCTATAGAATAGACTAAGGGTTTTCAAAAGGGTAAAAATTGTGAAAACTAAAAATATAATAAAACGGATAATAAATAATAATAAAAGATACATTTAACTAAGTAATAATAAAAATAAAATTTAACTAAATAAATTAAAAAAACGATTAAAATAATAAAAACTGATTCAAATCTAACAGTACAGTACTATTGTAAATTTAATTTTCTAATCAAACATATTTTTCATAGGAGTGAACTAGAACTGGATGGACTAGAATTAAACACCATAGAAGCCAAGAAGAGAGTAAAAGTGCAAACGAGCATGAATTTGTGTTTTGCAGGGGATCCGGGTGACATACTGGCGCCAGAGACCGGATGTTCCCGAGGAATCATCTTCGGGACTTGCTGGACGATTGGAGCCTCCTGTAGGACACAGAAGGTTTATTAATGTAACTGTACACGTCTGTGTTAAAGGTCATGTTAAGACGTGTTGGCTTTAAACAGGCCATGAATGTGTGACTGTGATCTCCAGCTGTCATGTGATATCAGACTCACCTCTCGCAGCCTCCTCTGAGCGTACATCTCTATAAACAACAACAGATCACACTCACATGACTATCTTACTGTAGAATAAATACACTGCAGAAATTTTAATGTATGAAAATGCTCAGGGAGACATTAATACATTTAAAGAGGACCTATTACACCCTTTTACGAAGTCGTGATTGTGTTTTCAGGCTCTACTAGAACAGGTTTTCCTGCTTAAATGTTGATTATTCCCCTCATATCCTCCATTGTTGCGGCTCCTCTCTTCCCAGTCTGTCAGTAACGCTCTGTTTACTTCCTGTCTCTATGAAGCTCCTCCTTCTGAAAAGCACATTGTGCTCTGATTGGTCGGCTGGATCAGTGTGTTGTGATTGGTCGAGCGCTTTGAGTGTGTTTGGGATATGCCCCGCCCCTTACCATAACCGCCAGTTTAACACACTACTAACTAACTCAACCAGGCCCCGCCCCTTTATTCTGCGCATTAATTATTATAATGAGGAATATTGTGTCGTGTTCCCGGGAGAAACTCAAGATACAATGGAGGTGTTTCAGGAGTTCAGAAACACTGATTAACAAGGGTACGCAAAACAAGGGTACGTTTACACGACAATTAAGTACTAAAAGCAGGAAAAGTTTTCTCCAAAGTTGTCAAAATGATCCCGTTCACACGAATTTGCAAAAAAAAAGCTGTATTCTGCTGTTAGGCCAGTAGATGGCGATGTCACTGTGTGCTCTTATAGACTAAACATGTGATACGCATGCGCATGATGTCACCCTTTTCACAAATTTGTGTTTTTGTAGTTTACACGGAGACGATAACGATATCGCTTTCAAAAACTTGCACTTTGAAACCCGTTTTCAAAAGTTTGCGTTTTCAGGCCCTCAAAACGCTGTTGTCACGTAAATGAACGACCAAAACACATAACAAAAAAATATTTTTTTGTTAAAAATGGAAAAAAGCACTGTTTAACAAACAATGCAGGTGATTTTATTGTACAATACAATACTATAAATAATTTAAAGGTCCCGTTCTACGTGATCCCATGTTTCAAACTTTAGTTAGTGTGTAATGTTGTTGTTAGAGTATAAATAATATCTGTAAAATTATAAAGCTCAAAGTTCAATGCCAAGCGAGATATTTTATTTAACAGAAGTTGACTACATAAAACGGCTCGATTGGACTACACCCCTCTACTTCCTTCATTAGTGACATCACCAGAACCGTGTTTAGACTAAGCTCCGCCCACAGGAATGCTCCCTCAACTCTACTGGCTACTTGTGCACTTCTTATAACTTAGGCTACTGTGTTTACTCAGCTCTTACGGTGATTTTCTGAAGTAAAACTGACGCTTCATCTTTTGTGTGATGTACAATAAACTTTATTAAACTCATCAGTACATGTTTGATCATCATTCGGACCTGGTCCGAAACAGCAGACTTGTAGGCTGTTAATAAATAATGGATACATACAAGCAGATGACAAATACGTTATAATAACCGTAATTAAACTACTAAACCATACCTGTTTCATCTCTATACAGCACTCTGACTCTGTAGGCATTATTGTCCGACTCGAAATGAACGCCGTTACTGAGAGTTTCTGATATTATCATCATTCCGTGAGATGAATTTGTCCTGACAGACTGAGCGCGAGCTCATGAAGCTCCGCCCCCTGGGTCGTCCAGCAGCAGCTCATTTGCATTTAAAGGGCACACACTGAAACAGCTCGTTTTTCTGAGCCCCAAAAAATGTCAATTTAAACATGCTGTAAAAAATGATCTGTGGGGTATTTTGAGCTCAAACTTCACATACACACTCTGGGGACATCAGAGACTTATTTTACATCTTGTGAAAAGGGGCATATAACGGGACCTTTAAGAATAAATGTACCTTTATAATTTACAGTAAAAATCGATTTGCATCAAGAGAGTGCATGCACTTTTACAGTAAAATAGTTTTTTGAAGAGCAAGTCACATTATAGGCTGTGTCTTTAGAGAGGGCTGTGGGCCGGTGTCGTGTGTCTCGTGTCTGTCAAGGTTATTGTGTTGTATTATTAGACACACTGTTCACTTTAACACCACAAATAGTGTTGATGCCCTGATCTTAATTTAGAACGAACACTTTGCTTCCAAGACATCTTGATTCCTGAGGATTTATATTAATGTTTGAACCAGAAACGTGCATGCACGAATCACGTCTCTGCTTGTTTGCAATGCATTTGCTCAGCGAGATCATTTGAGCTCGTTTATTTTGTACCTGCTCTGCTTCCGGTTCGCACTGGTCTGATGGGTTTCGGAGGAGGAACGTCTTGCACTGGTTTTCCGAGCTCTTCCTCAAACGTCTCGAAGCTTTCATCCATAACTCACCTGATAGAGAGAGGAAAGGCACATTAAACTCCAGATGTGCGATAAAACATCTCAAACTGCTGAGGTGAATATTACTGGATTCACGGACACTGCTGAAATAAATATTTGATCCTTTCAGAGCTTCAATACAGAGACCCTGTGAAAGGGTCTAAAAAATATTTATATATATATATATATCACACCATCTAAAAAAATATTCAGATTTTCAAATTTGGGTACAAAATATATATATAGTGCTTTTCATAATACACAGTTTAAAAGCAGCTTTACAGGAACTCATGATGATAATGTTTGATATCTCTTTATGACATTTATCAGATTAGAGCTGGACGATAATATAATTTACAACACTTTTTGCAACAATATAAACAATCAAGCAGTTTAGATTTGCTATATATCGCCCTATATGTGAGTGCACTGTAAATATGAGGATAAAGTTGGACAAACTTATATGCAAATTTACATAAAGAGCAATAAAACACAAACACCATAAAAAAAAATGAAAGACACATTGCATTTCAATGTTAATAAATGCAACAGTGTATTTCCGTATTTAAGCTTCATGCATTGTGAAAAAATATCCAGGGTTTCCAGTGTCATAGAAAATTTGAAAGATTTAAATTAAAAATTGTGATTTACAAAACTTATTTAATAAATTAGGCTGTGCTCTAAAATATTTAATTTTATAATAAAAAAAGTATAATTAAATATTGTCTTGTGAGAGCTAATATATCCCTATAAAATATTTTTTTGAATAATCCAGACTGGAAAAGCGTATTAAGGAGCAATTTATTATTTATAATTAACATGACAAAAAACATTGTAAATCTGGTAGCACTTTAGAATAAGGTCCTATTAGTTAACATTAACATCGACCAACAACGAGCAATACATCTGTTAGTGTTTATTAATCTTTAATGTTAATAAATACATTGTTGGTTCATGTTAGCTCTGGTCCGTTACAATAATATTAACAGATGCAACTTTTGTTTTTAATTATGTATCTGTATCTGTAGACATTAACTAAATGCTTTAGAAGTATTTTTCAATGTTAGTTCTTGTTAACAGCCTTATAAAGCTTTATTTCTATCGCTCTTTATACAATACAGATTGATTCAAAGCAATAAACAGGAGAATAATGATCAATGATGCAAAGAGTAAAAACAGCTCTAAAACATTTAAGACAATAGTGTAATTATTCAGATCAATTCAGTTCAGCTTTCTAATCATTATGCAAATGTTTCTTGCACAACATCAGTCCTAAAATTACTTCATTGTCCCTTCAGTTAGAACGGTGTTGTGTTAGTTAATAACTAATGATCTTTGCAATGGAAGTGAATCACTCTGTTACTGTAATCTCCTGTTATCACTGTAAAGCTGCTGTGAAACAATCTATATTGGTAAAGCGCTGTATCAATGAAGGAGACTTGACTTGACAGCAGCAAGTTTCAATTCAGTTCAGCATTGAAAATCCCTTTCTAATTATTATGCAAATGTTTCTCACACAACACCAGTCCTAAAATAACTCATTGGACTTCACCTTTGACCCCTGTAACTTAGGCTTACCTGTGTGAAGGTGAGCAGGAGACCCGAGGAGGAGCAGTCGGAGTATGAGAGCGCTGATCCACGGGTAGGACACACACACACACACACACGTGACAGACATGCACAGGTGCAACAGGATGAAAAAACAAAGCGTGCCATTACAGGACACTGATAATTCCCTGGGATGAATTGTGATTTATTTATGACTCCTTGTCAGGAGTCTTTGCATTACAGCGGCATCTGAAATATTCATCACAGAAGGCTAAACACTGTAACTATAACCTATACACCCTTTTACAAAGTCTTGATCTTGTTTCCGGCTCTACTAGAACAGGTTTTCCTGCTTGAATGTTGATTATTCTCCTCATATTCTCCATTGTTGCGGCTCCTCTCTTCCCAGTCTGTCAGTAACGCTCTGTTTACTTCCTGTCTCTATGAAGCCCCTCCTTCTGAAAAGCACACTGTGCTCTGATTGGTCGGCTGGAGCAGTGTGTTGTGATTGGTTGAGCGCTTCGAGTGTGTTTGGGAAATGTCCCGCCCCTTACCATAACCACCAGTTTAACACACTACTAACTAACTCAACCAGGCCCCGCCCCTTTATTCTGCGCATGAATTATTATAATGAGGAATATTGTGTCGTGTTCCCGGGAGAAACTCAAGATACAATGGAGGCGTTTCAGGAGTTCAGAAACACTGACTTTGATATAGAGAATTAGGGTACGTTTACACGACGATTATGTACTAAAAGCAGGAACATTTTTATATATAAAAAAAAGAAATTGTGTACAGTCGACAAAGTTTTTAAAATAACATGGATTTGCTTTCAGGCCAGTAGATGGCGATGTCACTTTGTGCTCTTATAGACTGAACATGTGATACGCATGCGCATGATGTCACCCTTTTCACAAATTCGTGTTTTTGTAGTTTTACAGAGACGATAACGATATCGCTTTCAAAAACTTGCACTTCGAAACATGTTTTCAAAAGTTTGCGTTTTCAGGCCCTCAAAACGCATGTTGTCGCGTAAATGAACGACCAAAATGAATACTAATAATCTAATGAATACTAATGAATCACTAATAAAAACTATATGACTTAATTTTTTTAAAATGACAAAAACACAACAAAATTACTAGGATTTCACTAAAATGAAAATTGAGAACATAAAAAATTAAAACTGATTCAAAATATGAATAGTGTCTCAGTGGTACTAAAACAACTCTGAGCAATAAGTATTATCAATGCGTTTGGTCAATTATGTGACGTTTCCTGGTGTTGTTATGAATGAAATGAAAAGCAACTTCCTTGTATAAATGAACTGTCAATCTCACACTGAGCAATGACTCAAGCTCATAATCCGTTCATGCACGAAGAGAAAAGGTAGAACAAATCAAACCAGACACTTTATGAATGTTTGTAACATTTACTGGTATTTGTAAAATGCATTAGTTGCATAATTGTGATGCTATTAAGGGATAGAAATAGACATTGTCATAATTTACTCACCCTCAACTCACCCACACAAAAGAAGATATTTTGAAGAATGTTGGTAACCAAACAGTTATTGGACCCCATTGACTTCTATTGTATGGAAGAAAAAAAAATGCTATGGAAGTCAATGGGGTCCAATCAAGTGACATTCTTCAAAATATCTTCTTTTGTGTTCAGCAGGAGTTTGGAACAACTTGAGGTTGAGGAAATGATGACGATGTTCATGTTTGGGTGAACTATCTCTTTAATCTGTGTTTAATATCAAGAGTCCTCCACTAGAGGGCGCTGTGAGTCCATAAACTCAGTTAAATCTACAGATCAACAAATCTGACCTGAATTTGACTGTTCTGCAGCAACAGAAAATGATACTAAAATATAAGCGAGCATGAGCTGAATACCAATGTTTGTGTGTATTAACACATCACAGGACTGTTTTGTTTTGGTGGTAATAGTGGAATTCTCTGTGCTTCTTCCATGTCTGATGTTACAGGTCTTTAACCTTCATGGCTGATTTCACTGCGACTCAGAGGTGAGACAGATTCGTTCACAGTCTGCTCTTGTTAAATGTTGTGTTAAGAGGGTGAGACAGTATTTGAGGTTTTGCAGAAGTGGAAATGGCGTCTCTGCGTGACCTTTCCCAGCACAGAACGAGTCCTCGCTGTCAGTGACGGGCTTTCACTGTCTGAGCTTGTTCATTCTCGGTGCATTCAAACGGGTTTATGTCGAAGGGAAACCTTTAGCGGGTTTTTGCAAGAACAGTGAACGTTGTTGTTGCCATTTCACAGATATTTCTCACCCGAACAGCGTTCGTTCAGTAACTCCAGCTGATCTGATCCTGAAACATTAGATTATCACACCACGTAAATGTAGATCAACAATAAAAAATAAATAAAATAAATATTTTTTTAACCCAACCCGTTGGGTTACTATGGAAGCTTGTTTCCGCCCCAGAATAAAACATTTTAAAATATAATTGCGACTTTTTATCTCACAATTGCGAGTTTACATCTCGCAATTCTGACTTTATTTCTCAGAATTGCGAGATATAAAGTCAGAACTGCGTGTTATAAAGTCAGAATTGCGAGATATAAAGTCAGAATTGCGTGTTATAAAGTCAGAATTGTGAGATATAAACTATTCTGAGGTAAAAAAAAAAAAAGTCCGTCTTTTTTCCCCCTTAGAATTGGACTTTATATCTCACAATTGTGAGTTTATATCTTACAATTCTGAGAAAAGCTGTCAGTAATTGCGAGATATAAACTCGCAATTATGTGTTATAAAGTCAGAATTGCGTGATATAAAGTCGCAATTGCGAGAAAAAAAGTCAGAATTCTGACTTTATATCACGCAATTCTGACTTTTTTTCTCAGAATTCTGACTTTATATCTCACAATTGCGACTTTATTTCTCAGAATTGCGACTTTATATCTCACAATTCTGACTTCATATCTCGCAATTCTGAGAAAAAAAAGTCAGAATTGTGAGATAAAAAGTCGCAATTTTTTTTTTTTTTTCTGTGGCGGAAACAAGCTTCCATAGTTACACATATTGTTGGGTTACATGTTGGGTTATTTTTCCAAAAATGTTGGGTAATTATTATTATTTTTTTATTTTTTTTGGAGTATTGTTTTTTTTAATCGTTGGGTTATTTCTAGTAATAACCCGGCTGTTGGGTTAAATACGGTTTGAATGCATTGGGTTAAAATAACCCACAGTTGGGAAGGTGCTATAACACCCCATAGTTGGGTTACTCGTTGGGTTAAAAATAACCCAAGTTATTAAGTGAGTAAGAAAGCATCTGACAAATCCATACGTAAATATAGAATAATATTGAACAGCTTAATTGATCGTATCACTGATATTCTCAAAGCTCTGTAAAATACACACTAATTCAGATGTTTTATGTTTTTCTTCAGCTCAGCAAAGTTGCATTTATCTGATCAAAAATACAGTGAAAATTGTGAAATATTATTGCAATGTAAAACAGCTTTCTATGTGAATATATAGTAAAGTGTAATTTATTCATGTGGTCAAAGCTGAATTTTCAGCATCATTACTCCAGTCTTCAGAGTCACATGATCCTTCAGAAATCACTCTAATATGATGATTTGATGCTCAATACCATTTTTGTGTCTGTCCCTTTAAATGCTAATGAGCTGCTGCTCCCGGCACAGGGGGGCGGAGCTTCAAGAGCTTGTCTCCTTTTACCTCACACACACATGCACTGACAATTTCAAAAACTTTTAGCCTTTTATGTTCAAAACGGAGTCTATGGAAGCTTGTTTCCGCCACAGAATAAAACATTTTAAAATATAATTGGGACTTTTTATCTCACAATTGCGAGTTTACATCTCGCAATTCTGACTTTATTTCTCAGAATTGCGAGATATAAAGTCAGAATTGCGTGTTATAAAGTCAGAATTGCGTGTTATAAAGTCAGAATTGCGTGAAATAAAGTCGCAATTGTGTGTTATAAAGTCAGAATTGTGAGATATAAACTATTCTGAGGTAAAAAAGAAAAGAAAAAAAAGTCCGTCTTTTTTCCCCCCTTAGAATTGGATTTTATATCTCACAACTGTGAGTTTATATCTCACAATTCTGAGAAAAAAAGTCAGAATTGCGAGATATAAACTCGCAATTATGTGTTATAAAGTCAGAATTGTGAGATATAAACTAATCTGAGGTAAAAAAAAAAAAAAAAAAGTCCGTCTTTTTTCCCCCCTTAGAATTGGATTTTATATCTCACAACTGTGAGTTTATATCTCACAATTCTGAGAAAAAAAGTCAGAATTGCGTGATATAGTCGCAATTGCGAGAAAAAAAGTCAGAATTCTGACTTTATAAGACGCAATTGCGACTATATCTCGCAATTCTGACTTTTTTTCTCAGAATTCTGACTTTATATCTCACAATTCTGAGAAAAAAAGTCAGAATTGTGAGATAAAAAGTCGCAATTTTTTTTTTTTTTTTTCTGTGGCGGAAACAAGCTTCCATAGGAGTCAGACAATGATGGAGAGACTCAAGAAGAAGAGACAACATGTAGAAGCAACAGGACATTTCTGAATGGTTAGTTGATGAATTTATGAAGATGATGTGTAGTTATCTTCTAGTCACTGATTAGCATATTCTGTCATGATAATCTATAAATCGTGTTCAGGGGGCGGGGTTTATGTAAATTTTAGGGTTGGTGATGTCACTAACCCGGGAGGAATGTGGTGTAGTCTCTACCAGCCGTTTGTTGTAGTCCTTAAAAAGCGATTTCTGTAAAGCAAATATCTCCCTTTGCTTTGAACTTTGAGTGTTGTAACTTTGCAGATGTTGTTTATGATCAAACAGCAACATTACACACTAACTAAAGTTAGAAAAGTCAAATCATAATCAATCCCACTTTTAAAGTCTCGGCGCTAACACTGTCCTGAAGCACGAACACATGACCTTGATTCGTGAAGGTGTTTGAGGTCTTTCTGAGCTGTTCAGTGAAGGGTAAGAAAGTGGGCTAATATCACCCTGGGCTTCTACATGCTCTCAATACACAAACTACAGCAGGTCTTTATTCACTGTGAGGAATGACACTGTTTTCTGTTCTTCACAGAGGACACGAGCCGAGCGCTCAATAAACCAGACCTCGTCCCAGGACACAAGACTGCACAGATGGGTCGAAACGCTGTGATCTTTGGCAAGGACGAGGAACCGGTTTGGAGCGAAGCTATGAGACACATGATGTTCTTTCTCCAGATTTAAAGGAGTAGTTCACTTCCAAATTAAAATATCTTGATAATTTACTCTCCCCCATGTCATCCAAGATGTTCATGTCTTTCTTTCTTCAGTGGAAAAGAAATTAAGATTGCTGAGGAAACCATTCCAGGATTTTTCTCCATATAGTGTCTTCAATGGGGTCCAACGGGTCGAAGGTCCAGATGTGAGTTTCAGTGCAGCTTCAAAGTCTCGACACGATCCAGCCGAGGAATAAGAGTCTTATCTAGACAAACCAGCCGACATTTTATAACAAAAATAAACATTTATAGGGCCCTATCTTGCACCCAGCGCAATTGACTTTGTACAGCGACGCATGTATCATTCCTATTTTGCACCCGCACAAAGCGCGCTTTTCCCTCCACAGAAGCACGTCGCTAAACTAGGGAATGAACTTGCGCTCCCTGGGCGGTTCAGCGCAAAAAAGGAGGCGTGTTCCGGCGCAAACGTTCCTTCATGCTATTTTGCAGGTTTAGAAAACAATTGCGCCACTAACCAGGAAAAAATAGTTTAAAGTCAGTGGCGCGTTGCGCATGTTATTCATGCTATTTTAAGGGCGCATGCTTGGCCATAATCAATGAAGCCTGTGCACAACACACACACACTTTGATTCTCTCATCTACACAGAAGCAGCAGTTTTCATTTTTGCAAATCATACATTATTACGATAGATAGATAGATAGATAGATAGATAGATAGATAGACAATTTATTATAAAAGCATACATCTAGCTTACACATTTACCCAAATTATCATACGCCTTTTTAACCGAAGTTAATTTGGGTGGGTTTCTCCATCCCCAACGTCCCTGACGAGAGCGTCGGTCTCCTCGGCTGTGAACCGCTCCTGGCGCGCTCCTGGCAAATCCGCCGTTATAATAGGAATCCGCTTTAGAACAAGCGCGCCTGCTCTTAAAGGGAATGTGAGATGAGGCTCTGATTGGTTTATTTCACGTTACGCCCAAACCACACCTATGAGTAATGAAGCTCTTCAGACCAACCCATTTTAGATTTGCGCCTGGCGCAAGAGTCATTTATCCCGCCAGGAAAATAGCAACAGCGCCAAGACCACAAAGTTACTTGCGCTTTGCGCTTTGACACTTGCGTTTCAGATCGTTAAAATAGGGCTCATATACTTTTAACCACTAATGCTCATCTTGAACTAGTTGTGATGCGTCACACATTACGTAATCACGTTGGAAGGTCAAGCGTGACGTAGGCGGAAGTACCGACCTGGTGTTTACAAAGCAAATGTGCAAAGACTATGGGGCTGTTTACACCTGGCCACTTCATGCGTTTCTCAGATCGGATAGCTATCCGATTTATCAAAACGATTCCATTTACACCTGGTCACATAAATGTGTTTTTGAAACACGGATGTAAATCCGATCTTCAATTCCCGCGCTATATATGCATATTCAATGGAGTGCACGTCATCTAAAGCAACAGATATGAGCTGCATTTTACTGATCATCAGCTAAAATTTCAAAATCAAAGACCGCAATAAGAGAGAGAGCGGCAACAGCCCTGGTAAGATCATCCCGTTTCTTTACTTTTAATGATGATGATTGTGTGTTAAGCATCTGCGACTTACTTTCACTTTGATTTGCGATAGTTTGCACGTTGGCTTAAGGAATAGATGCTCAGCTGCTCATCTGCGGCGATGCGTGTTCCAGTAGCGTCGTCATATCTGGCAATAACATATAGCCTATAACACGCTCTCACACGTTTGTTTGTTTTTTAGCATTTTTGGGAGAAGTAAAATTTACATATGTGGTTTCAACAACCAGATGAATTTCGTCTGGAATGCGGCCCAGACCTCCTCCTGAAGTGGTTTGAGCGATCGGATTCAAATCCGTCTGGAATGCGTTTCGAAGTGCATTTACACTTGGTCTCTTCACGATCGGATAGCTATCCGATCACAGAAAACGCATTCAGTGGCCAAGTGTAAACAGCTCCCAAGTCAAACGCCATTTACAAAAAAAAAAATATATATATATATAAAAAGATAAAACAACGAAGTCGGGCGTTTTTGAAGTTCAAGAGTAGAAAATGAGATGGAGTTTTTCGTCCTTTTTGAACCGGAACACGCGTGACCTTCCAAGTGATTACGTAATATAATGTATTAATTAATAATACATGCATTAATAATGTAGTGTTCTTATAAGTGTGTGAATGTGATCTGTATCTGACTGTCTCAAATGCTGAAGGATCTTTTCTTTTCACTAATGTCACTATCCTTCATTTTTGCTCAATAGCTTTTAATCAGTTGGTGTTTTAAGTGATTGTTTTTGTGGATTATAAAAAACACAAAGTGTCACAGCACTGACTGTTAACAATATATAATCTCAGACTAAACAAAAGTCTTTTTACGGACGTTTTGCTTGTTAAGTGTCATTTTATTGCAATTAATCATTTACTTTGATCTAATGCAATTCACAAGTGTGGCTGAAGTAAATATACTTTTGCTGGACTGTACGCTATACTGTTCAAAAGTTTGTGGTTTAGTATTTTCTTCATCAAGGATGCATTAAATTGATCAGAAGTTACAGTAAAGACATTTATAATGTTACAAAAGATTCTATTTCAGATAAATGCTGTTCTTTTGAACTTTCTATTCATCAAAGAATCCTGCAAAATAAAACATCTGAACTGTTTTCAACACTGATAATAATCATAAATGTTTCTTGAGCATCAAATCCTCATATTAGAGTGATTTCTGAAGGATCATGTGACACTGAAGACTGGAGTAATGATGCTGAAAATACAGCTTTGATCACAGAAATAAATTACACATTTGCAGTTTAATGTTGAGTTTATGTTGGCCGTCGTTTTGAATCATTCTGCATTTCCTGCATTTGTGAGTTTAAGATCATCAGGTAACGCCACAGATCCACTGGTTCATGTGGAACAAACAATGCTTTATTGATCAAGGCTAATGCTTTATCTTTAATGTCCAAGTGCTGCCTTACCTTTACTAATACATCACTGTCACAGTCTCACTAAGGGGCTGTTTACACAACACCGTTTTAAACTAAAAACGTAAAACTTTCCATGTGTTTAGGCCGTTCATTTACACGACAACAGCGTTTTGCGTGCCTGAAAACGCAACGTTTTGAAAACAGGTTTGAAAGTGCACATTTTTTTAAATATTCTGTGTAAACAACAAAAACGCGAAACTGCGAAAACGATGACGTCATGCACATGCGCATTACGTGTTCAATCAATAGTGTTTCATCGCCATCTACTGGCCTGACTGCAGAATGCAACGTTTTTAGTCATTTTCGCGTGACTGTGTTAATGGTGAAGTGCAGTTATTCAGTCATCAAACATTCAATTATTGTTGTGCAGAAAAAATATATTTGCACTGTTACACACCTCGTTAGCGACCCTATACAATGTTTTACAAAAAATTAATGGAAAAACAGGCATTTTTTTTATAATTAAATTTTTAATAACTTTTTTTCCCCCTCGAAATTCCGAGTTTACATCTCATAATTTTTACTTTTTTATTGGAATTGTGAGTTTACATCTACAATTTTTACTTTTTTCTTGGAATTCTGAGTTTACATCTCACAAATATTTACTTTTTCCTTCGGAATTGTGAGTTTACATCTAGTAATTTTTACTTTTTTCCTCTGAATTCTGAGTTTACATCTCAATTTTTTTTTTCTTGGAATTCTGAGTTTAAATCACGTAATTTTTACTTTTTTCCCTCTGATTTCTGAATTTACATCTTAAAATTTTTACTTTTTTCTTGGAATTCTGAGTTTACATCTCACAATTCTTACTTTTTCTTTCAGAATTCTGAGTTTACATCTTAAAATTGTTACTTTCTTCTTGGAATTCTGAGTTTACATCTCACTATTTTTACTTTTTACTTCGGAAGTGTGAGTTTACATCTCACCTTTTAACTTTTTTCTTGGAATTCTGTTTACATCTTGCAATATTTACTTTTTTGGAATTCTGAGTTTATATCAAGTCAAGTCAATTATATTTGTATAGCGCTTTTCACAATACAGATTGTATCAAAGCAGCTTCACAGTATTAAATTAAAATAATACAACAAGGTTTGTTTCTAGTGGAATTTATTGATTGATAAGATAAAATTAAATATCCCCAAAATATCCCCAACTATATCTGGCAATATTATATCTGGCAATATTTACTTTTTTTGGAATTCTGAGTTTACATCTTGCAAATTTTACTTTTTACTCAGAATTTTTAGATGTAAACTTATTTTTTTCTTGTTTTTTCCCCCGCCACTGAATAAAAAGGTAATTGCAAGTTAACATCTCACAAATCTGCCCCCCCCCCCCCCAACCTCCACAGAATTGAGATAAATACTCACAATTACCTATTTATTTATTTATTTATTTATTTATTTTCATTCCATGGTGGAAACAAGCTTGGTTAGAACTGTGAGGAAAAACAGTGAGAATTTATAATGTATATGTATAATTTATAATGTAATGTATAAACTTTTTTTTTAAAGAAAAGTCAGAATTGTGAGATAAAAGGTCATAATTTCTGTTTTTTATTCCATGGTGGAATCAGGCTTCCATTGAAAAGTGTTTCCCGTTAAAATTTTTATCAAGGTGTTTCAACTACAGGAATACAGTACATCAGTGTAACCATGGC
>CM040822.1:1402539-1407539 GCA_022828995.1 Vimba vimba
CATGCACTTTTAATGCATAGAGTCAGCGAGAAACATTACACTCATGCGTGAATATTGATGATTTATCCATACAGAAAACAAGACATGATGATTGTCAACAACAATGGCAAAGTTTAAAGCCAACATCAAGTCAAAATTGACTATTATATTCATCCACAGATTCTCCAAAATACTTTATTTTCCACAAATAATTTTGATATCAAAGTGGGATTTTTTTTTGTTTGCTTTTGTGTGTTGGGTATTTAAAGAGCCGATATTTAACACACAGATTGTAAAGGTTATAGTTTCTGCCCTTCTAATTTAAATGGTCTTTTGTTTCTAGGATTATTTTTGCATCTTTGCTTCTGTTATTACTTGAATAGGATAATGTGAAAAGATTCACTTTTGCTAAAGTAACTCATGCAAAGTCAATGTGTGCACCAAAAGGAATTTCATGTTATTAAAGCTGAAGTCTTGATCTGTACAGCTGATGGTTGAAGTGACAATCGCTGTCGCTAACAATGACAATCTGATAATCTGTTTTGAAATCAGATATTATTATCTAGTCATAAATGCAGTTTTATTTACATGATTGAACAATGATAAGAGTATTTTGGCTGCCTGTGCATCAGATGTCATCTATTATAACAGTGATAATCTGAAGTCGAACTGGTGCAATGCTGGTTGCTTTCAGTTTAGAAAAGTGTAAGTGAGAAAGGCAAAACAAATAACTGTATGCATTGAGTGTTTTAAAGAGGCAATATATGCGCATTTAAAAGAATTTTCCTGCTTGAATGTTGATTATTCTCCTCATATTCTCCATTGTTGCGGCTCCTCTCTTCCCAGTCTGTCAGTAACGCTCTGTTTACTTCCTGTCTCTATGAAGCCCCTCCTTCTGAAAAGCACACTGTGCTCTGATTGGTCGGCTGGAGCAGTGTGTTGTGATTGGTCGAGCGCTTTGAGTGTGTTTGGGAAATGTCCCGCCCCTTACCATAACCGGCAGTTTAACACACTACTAACTAACTCAACCAGGCCCCGCCCCTTTATTCTGCGCATTAATTATTATAATGAGGAATATTGTGATGTGTTCGTTCCCGGGAGAAACTCAAGATACAATGGAGGCGTTTCAGGAGTTCAGAAACACAATCAAGTCCCTTTTAAAATCAGATGTTAATTTAGTCGGTAACACTTTACAATAAGGTTCATTAGTTAACTACATTATAACAAGAACTAAGAAAAGGCAATTAGACCGAAAACGAAAATACGGTCAAACTTAAAAGTGGCGTTTCCATTCTAATTATGCTTTTAAATGAAAGTTTGCCTCGGGTATATTAACAAAAATACCCTAGGTTGCATTTTGGCAGGAGTGACCCTTTAATATGCCATATGCACAGCTGATGAAGCGTTTGAGTTCACAGCAGTGTTGGAGAAACTCAGCATCCGCCACGCGAGGTAAACGAGTGTGAGACGTGACTGCTTTACCAATGCTCTCCTGCAGCCGTAAGTGGGCAAATCAGGGTCTTAAACATTGTGAAGTGGCTCCTGACTGTTTGACTTTTGGTTGGCAGATTTTAAATTGCATCTGGACCGGTGGGAGTTTAGTCATGTTGGCATCAGTGGATTTGCTCGGAATCATAGATTACATTGTCAGGCTCCTCGCCGGGCGCTCTTCAACACAAGCTGTGGGCAAAGAATATCACTGGAACAGTGAGCGCCAAGCAGACGCTTCTTGACTTTATATGTAAAATGAGTGTAATGATGTTATTGACCTGTCTGACAGATGATGCACTGACACACACACTCGGTCCACGACCCCATTATGAGGTTGCACACACTTCAGAAACTAGATGATATGAATGACCTTTCCTGTGCAAAACTCAGTGTTGTGATGATTTTGATGTGTACCTGTGTGTGTGTGTGCATTTGTGCATATTTTATATACTGTGTATTTAGTGATAATGTTGCTTGACTTAACATACTCCACTAATGAATTTTGTCACTGTTTGTATTACAATGTAGAGATAATAACCGGATATTGTTTGCAATAGTGTCGTGTTTCTATATGGTCTGTACATTCACTGCACATTTTGGCAAATGCACACACGCATATTATTTTATGCATACTGAAAAATTGCACACTGCACATAGTATCTATACTTTGTACTGCAGTATACATATTGTTCGCTATGCATACTGAAAAATTGCATAATGTGCACAGTGTATATTTTTAATTTTGTTGTTCAATACATGTTTGCTGAACATTTTAACAAATGCAAGCATATTAGTCTATGCATACTAAAAAATTGCATTCTGTGCACATATACTTTGTGCTGCTGTTTACATATTGTTTGCTGCACACTAATCTATGCATATGAAACATTGCATAATGTGCATAGTGTATACTTCATACTGTTCTTTAATACATGTTCACTGAATATTTTGGCAAATGCATGCATATTAATCTATGCATACTAAAAATGTGTGTAGTATATACTGCAGTATGCATATTCAAGTATGAACAATATGATGATGCTTGACTTGACATACACCACTAATAGAAATGAGAAATTGATGTAGAATTGAATCTGTCACTGTTAGTTATTGTAATAATCAGATATTGTTTGTAATACAGTGAAGCCGCTCGTTTCAGAGATGTGTTGTTCTTCTGTATCGTCTGTTCACCCTTCACATTTCCTGAGAGCTGTTCAGATAATGCAGTCGTCTGGAGAACAGCCTCTCTTTGATGCTCCTCTTTCTGCCTTTATTGTTTAGTTTTGCACATATTTATTCTGCTCATCTCTCGCTCCGGGTGAAACAGGAGTTAAAGAGCCCTCCTCGACGCAGAGAACATTAGAGCTGCGTGCGTGATGGAAACCAGAGACTTTCTGTTGTCTTTTGTAAGGATGTTCAACTAAGTATATAATAGAAATGTGACACTAGCATACTGATTAGTGCATACTGTACAGCTGTACTACCTTTTTATATAATATGTTGAAGAAAAAAAAAAACGAATATGCATTCATCGTAGCAACACTGAAGTCATGAGTTTGATTCTTAGGAAATGCATGAACTGATAAAATGCATAACTTAAATGCAAAGTCTGTAAATCTGCCATATGCATTAATGCAATGCTATACATTATTGTCACTCACTCATTATGTTTAATTAAAGAAGTGTCATCTCAGGAATAAATATGGTCATTTTGTATTTTCAATCAAATTTTGTGCCAAAATGTATTTTTTTGGCTGTCTGATCAAATTCGGGCACTCTCAGAATAGAGGGTCAGTGTACTGAATTATGGTTGCAGTGTTCTGTTCTGTGTATGCATATTGTTCAGTGGACATTTTGGCAGATGCATACATGTATATTAGTTTATTCATACAAAAAAATTGCATACTGTGTACACTATATACTTCATACTGCAGTATAGCCATTGTTCGCTGCACATTTTGGCTAATGCACATGCAAATTACTCTGCATACTGAATTGTTTTTACTGTGCATAGTATATATACTCTATACTTTAGTATGTGTATTGTTTGTTGGACATTTTGTTAAATGCATTCGTGCACATTACTCCATGCATACTGAGGAATGACACTGTGTGCACAGTATATATACTTCATACTGCAGTATATACATTGTTCGCCGCACATTTTGGCTAATACATGCATGCAAATTAACTTGTGCATACTGAAAAATTGTATACTGCATGACATATATTTTATACTGTAGTAGGCTATGTGTATTGTTCACTGCACATTAGTCTATGCATACTGAAGAATGACACTGTGTGTACACTATATACTTCATACTGCAGTATAGACATTTTTCACCGCACATTTTGGAAAATGCACACATGCAAATTAGTTTCCAATCAGTCAGATTTACCCATTGTGGCATGACCGTAAAGTGCAAAACTCGTAACACTGCTCTGATAATAACATGAATATTTATTTTTACTACTAACTTGAATTGCTTTGACTTTGAAATGTCTTAATCGTCATGGAAGCGTCTCTAATCCCTTTATGAGGAGCTCATCGGAGTCGAGCATTTCCAACATATCAGTTCTGAAGTTGCTCACTGGAATTAGCCCAAATCCCAGTTCAGCTGACATGTCTTTGTCCCTTCAAAGTGCTTTTTGTGTGTGTGTGTGTGTGTGTGTCTGTGTGTGGGGATTTCAGGCAGGCTGAGCTACTCTCCATGACCTTGTCGGCCTGCTAATTCTCTCCAGAGTCGCTGGCGCGCACATTAAGTTCATCAGCGTATCGGAGTGGCTTTGATCAGATGCATGCAGAGCTCAGGACTCTTATCAGCCAGTCAATTACGAGCATTACCCATCCTGACAGCGTTCTGATTCACGACGAGCCTCACACGGACCACGGATGAAGAGATGGTAATTAATACGTACTGCCCCCTCGAGACTGGCCTACAATCTCTCGGCAAATTGCTCCGTCGATGTGTGCGCTTTCCACAGCTGTAACCTCGTCCTGACTCCTGTGTCGGGGCATCGGTGAGCTCTGCAGCCAGGTTAAACATTACCACACTTTTTTTATTATCATTTCAATGAAAGGAATGCAGCCTATTATATATATATGTTTTTTATTTAATATTTTGTATTTTTAGGGGATTTTATGGTTCTACATTATATTTATGCTGTATTTATAATCCATTTATTAACGTTTTGAGCATAGACCTGAAAATATAATTTTCGTAAATCTTGAATGCTTTAAAACACAGACTGAAGTTTGATATCTTTTTTAAAGATGACATGTGGCAGATTATTGCTGAAGTGAAAAAGTTTTGAAAAGTGAACTTAAAAAAAGGTACAGAAATGTACATTTATTGTTATGAAAAATGCACAAAAATACTATTTTCAATTTTTATATGAAATCTATATTTTTAAAAACATGTTTTATTTTAGTTAAAACTGTGATAAAATCGAAGCCATAAATCGAAACAAGTTGTGCTCCTAATTTGAGGTTGATATCTCAATAAATGAGCTTTCAGTGATATTTAGTT
>CM040822.1:1417539-1447539 GCA_022828995.1 Vimba vimba
GAACAGGAATAGAGTCATAGAATAGAATAGATAGAAATGGATCGTGTGCTTTTGCTATCATTAGAGATGGAGCTTTTGGGATAGATCAATAGGAAAGAATATTTCAGGAATTTCCCTACTAACAAAAATACATTTCCATTAAACATTTCTGAATGTCTTAACATTTTTTTTTTCTTGGAAATGCAAAGTTTAAGGGCTAACACTTTACAATAAGGTTCATTAGTTAATATGAATTAACAATACTTCTTCAGAATTAATTCATCTTAGTTAATATTAATTTACTTATACATTATTAAAATCAAAGGTTGTATTTGTTAACATTTAATGCAGTGAACTAACATGAACAAACAATGAACGGCTGTATTTTTATGATATTTTTAACTAATATTAACAAATACAGTAACAAATGTTGGTTACACTTTATTTTAAGGTGTCATTGTTACAGTGTAATTATATATTTAAGTGCTGAGTAATATTGAGTAACTACTTACTATAGGGTTAGAGAAGGATTAGGATTTGGTTGAGGGTTAGTTGCATGTAATTAAGCATAATTTACTGTTATTACTATGGTAAGTACATGTAACAAGGACACAAATAAAGTGTTACCCAAATGTATCACTCGTTGTTAGTTCATGTTAGTAAATACATTAACTGATGTTAACTAACGAACCTTATTGTAAAGTGTTATCATTTAAGGAAACATTCCATTATATCATTCTTCAAACATTAGAATGTTACTTTTGAATCTCTGAACATTCCGAAACTAGTTACATTTAAAATAATGTGAGAATCTTGCGGGAACTTTAGTCAAAGTTCTGAGAACAAACACTGAACTGAACGCACACTATATTCAACATACTCTGACTTCTGTAATCTGATTATCAGTAAAACATAACCAGGACTTGATTTTATTCTTCAATAACTGACCGAATTCACACTAATCTGACGTGACTGAACAGAAACGCATTGAATTTGACACTTTCAGTTCTGATCAGGGTCACTTTCAGTGTGTGAACTAATGAAATGTACTTTGAACTTTGGATGAAAGTGTTTGCCAGATGCATGTAAAATTTATTTGAACAAAAATACAGTAAAATATTGTGAAATATTATTGTGATGTAAATCATCTGTTTTCTATGTGAATATACAGTAAAGTGTAATTTATTCCTGTGATTAAAGCTGATTTTTCAGCATCATTACTCCAGTCTTCAGTGTCACATGATCCTTCAGAAATCACTCTAATATGAGGATTTGATGCTCAAGAAACATTTATGATTATTATCAGTGTGGAAAACAGTTCATATTTTTGTGGAAACTGTGATACATGTTATTTTTCAGGATTCTATGATGAAGATGGTACTAAAAGAACAGCATTTATTTGAAAAAGAATCTTTAGTAACATTATAAATGTTTTTTGATTAATTCAATGCATCCTTGATGAATAAAAGGATCAATTCTTTAAAAGAAAAATGATATCATACACCTGCTATATATTAGTGTTTATCTCAGCTTTATGTGATCTTTCTATTTACCTCCAGTGTTTTTTAGTGATTGTCTGTCAATTATTACGGTACTAAACAGATTTTAATACTTAAATACCTTGGTATATTAACGTTATATCATGGGTTATTCAAGTTCAATCCATAAAAGCTCAAATGTTCTTTTCCACATCTGCTGTTTTTACTGTAAATTCACCGATTGTTTGTCAGTTTATCACCGTTTGGCCATAATAAGCCGTAATCTGGATCAGACCGTATGCTGAAGTGATATTAGAGCTGCATCTGTCCCATAGGAACTGGGAATACACACAAATAACACATAAATGCCTCATATTTGACGCTTTTATTCCCCTCTGAAAATCTGCCGTTCTCAATCCGCCACATCCAATCAGACGCTGCGATTTACACACACATACAGGAGACAGCGTGACCTTTCGCTGTGACCTTTCAGATGCAGAGACACAGACTGAGAAACTCTCTGCTCAGTGTATTATCATGATGAATGATGTTCATTAAACGCCTGAGAATATCAATTAGCTGTAAAGAGTGCGGCTCGCTAAACTCACTCATTCTGTCACGCCAAAGAACTTTTCATTAGATCATCGTTTTTTAGCCCTTTACAGTTTTGGCTTTTTATATGGATCTCTCGTTGCAGGTTCATCAGTGAAAATGATGTGGAACTTCAAGCCCATCCGTCTCCATGGGAGTCATTTCCCATGATGCATCTGTCCCGGTGCGACAGAGATCGAGAGCGGAAGAGTCTCTACTTCTATAAATGTCTTGATGATCAGTCCGTCAGAGCGTCCGGCAGCTGTTAGTGTGCAGATGTGTGGTTTTAGATGGAGAATACATGTGCAGCTCATATTTCAAAAGAACGAGAACGAAAAAATGAAAAGAAAGAAAGAAAGAAAATGTGACCCATTTTCAGGACCATTTATTTTTTTGACATTGTGAAATTGTTTTAATGACAATTAAACTTAAATAATATATTTGTCACGTTTCTGTGTTTTGGTTTAGTTATGTTATCTAGTTTTCACCTGTCTTTTGTGCTTTTGGTTTAGTCCTGTTAATTACTTTCTCATATGTTCTAATTAGTCATGTCTTTCACCTGTGTCCTGTCAATCACCTTGTTAATTATTCTGTTAGCCCCAGTGTATTTAAGCCCTGTGTTTTCCCTCAGTGTTTGTCGGTTCTCGTCTTTGTATGGTTGTGTGTTCCTGAGTTCCTGTATTTTCCTGTAACCTGAGTTTGTGAATAAACCAGCTGCATTGAAATTCTGTTCCCTCGTCTTCAGCAACCTGCACAAACCTGACAATATTATATTATATTATATTATATTATATTATATTATATTATATTATATTATATTATATTATATTATATTATATTATATTATATTATATTATATTATATTTAGTGCTGATTTAATCATGATTAATCACATGCAGCATAAAAGTTTTTGTTAATATAATATGTGTATGAATGAATGAATATATATATATATTCACACCTATATTATATAAACAAAAACTTTTATGTTGGATGCGATTAATTGCAATTAATCAAGTTGACAGCACATATTATATTATACTGTATTAAAATTATCATTAATATAATGCATCTATATTTTTTATATTTGATTTATGATTCTCATTAGATTCTCATTATTAGATTAAATTAAACTCATATTAAACTTTAATAAAATCAGTTTTAATTAAATGCAGTTCAACAAATAGTCTATCATTTAAATAGGCAAATATTTACGCATCTAGCCACTATATCATTGTTTTGCATTACAATAATATGAATTTGGGGTTAAAATGTGTTTGATGGTCATGAAAATAATGCAAAATAAATAAATAAATTAATAATTCTTAAATAGGCTTCATTTTATTTGATGCAAATAAAAATTCTTAATTTTTGTGTGAAATACGACGCGCTAAAATGTTCTCGCCAGGTTTTATGAGATGTGTGCAGATTATTAATAGTCTGTTCTTCTCTTAAAGACGCGGGCAGAGCAATGGGAAATTTAAACATATAATTATAGTTCATTACATAACGAAGGACTCCACGGAGACTCCATCTCACAAGCATATATACATCATTAATATGCATGAGATGAGAATAATGCAAGAATCTCACACCGACCTGCTGTGAATCTGCTTTCGGCTTTTGCTGATACGATCAATGATACTGCGCCGTAAACAATGCAGGATTGGTCAGGTTTTATATGGAGGATAGATTAGAAGAAAGCACAAATATTGGCCTCTAAATGGATAGATAAAGGAAGAGCAGGTTTAGTGGAGCGTCAGTAAAGCCAAACGGGACATGAGCAGATGAACATGACTCTCGCTGTGAACCGTTCATCAATGCACGCTATTCTAGAGAAGACTCACACAAATGTTTGTCTTTTTGCTATACTGAAGGCTTAATGTCACCTAATGCTCAAATATCAACAGCCTTTCTAAAATCTCAACAGTTATAAAGGTTATGGAAATAATTGCAAATAAAGATCCTTTTAAAGTCCTGCAATGCATTTGTTTCGCTCTGAAATGCATCACATTTTTGGCAGTAAAAATGTTTGGGTTTCATGTGGCTTTTTGCACAACATTATCTGAGCTTATATTCTTCTTTGCATTGAGGTCTCCTTTAATGGTACATTTGCAAAGATTAGAGGAATAAAAGGAATACAAATCCGCAAAAAGTAATTTCTTCTTTAAATATCTGCCAGTGGGGTCAGAAAAATAGTTCTTCAAAATTTTCCCTTTTGATTAAAGCTGCTTTCCATAGTTGCTCCTCTTTGTCGCCATCGCTGTTGGAAATCTGCAATTGCAGTTATTCGCGGAATTATCAACTTTACGTGGGTTGTGCCTCAGCACAGATGTGACTTTATTGAGTACAGATGTGACTTTATGAGTACAGATGTGACTTTATGAGTACAGATGTGACTTTACTGAGTACAGATGTGACTTTATGTGTACAGATGTGACTTTATGTGTACAGATGTGACTTTATGAGTACAGATGTGACTTTATGTGTACAGATGTGACTTTATGAGTACAGATGCGACTTTATGTGTACAGATGTGACTTTATGAGTACAGATGTGACTTTATGTGTACAGATGTGACTTTATGAGTACAGATGTGACTTTATGAGTACCAGATGTGACTTTATGAGTACAGATGTGACTTTATGAGTACCAGATGTGACTTTATGAGTCCAGATGTGACTTTATGAGTACCAGATGTGACTTTATGAGTCCAGATGTGACTTTATGAGTACAGATGTGACTTTATGTGTACAGATGTGACTTTATGAGTACAGATGTGACTTTATGAGTCCAGATGTGAATTTATGAGTACAGATGTGACTTTATGAGCACCAGATGTGAATTTATGTGGACAGATGTGACTTTATGAGCACCAGATGTGACTTTATGAGTCCAGATGTGACTTTATGAGTACCAGATGTGACTTTATGTGTACAGATGTGACTTTATGAGTACAGATGTGACTTTATGAGTACCAGATGTGACTTTATGAGTACAGATGTGACTTTATGAGTACCAGATGTGACTTTATGAGTCCAGATGTGACTTTATGAGTACCAGATGTGACTTTATGAGTCCAGATGTGACTTTATGAGTACAGATGTGACTTTATGAGTACCAGATGTGACTTTATGAGTACAGATGTGACTTTATGAGTACCAGATGTGACTTTATGAGTAGAGATGTGACTTTATGAGTACAGATGTGACTTTATGAGTCCAGATGTGAATTTATGAGTACAGATGTGACTTTATGAGCACCAGATGTGAATTTATGTGGACAGATGTGACTTTATGAGCACCAGATGTGACTTTATGAGTACAGATGTGACTTTATGAGCACCAGATGTGACTTTATGAGTACAGATGTGACTTTATGTGTACAGATGTGACTTTATGTGTACAGATGTGACTTTATGAGTACAGATGTGACTTTATGTGTACAGATGTGACTTTATGAGCACCAGATGTGATTTTATGAGTACCAGATGTGACTTTATGAGTACAGATGTGACTTTATGAGTACAGATGTGACTTTATGAGTACAGATGTGACTTTATGTGTACAGATGTGACTTTATGAGCACCAGATGTGACTTTATGAGTACAGATGTGACTTTATGAGTACAGATGTGACTTTATGAGTACAGATGTGATTTTATGAGCACCAGATGTGACTTTATGAGTACAGATGTGATTTTATGAGTACAGATGTGACTTTATGTGTACAGATGTGACTTTATGTGTACAGATGTGACTTTATGAGTACAGATGTGACTTTATGTGTACAGATGTGACTTTATGAGCACCAGATGTGATTTTATGAGTACCAGATGTGACTTTATGAGTACAGATGTGACTTTATGAGTACAGATGTGACTTTATGAGTACAGATGTGACTTTATGTGTACAGATGTGACTTTATGAGCACCAGATGTGACTTTATGAGTACAGATGTGACTTTATGAGTACAGATGTGACTTTATGAGTACAGATGTGATTTTATGAGCACCAGATGTGACTTTATGAGTACAGATGTGACTTTATGTGTACAGATGTGACTTTATGTGTACAGATGTGACTTTATGAGTACAGATGTGACTTTATGTGTACAGATGTGACTTTATGAGTACCAGATGTGACTTTATGAGTACCAGATGTGACTTTATGAGTACAGATCTGACTTTATGAGTACAGATGTGACTTTATGTGTACAGATGTGACTTTATGAGTACAGATGTGACTTTATGTGTACAGATGTGACTTTATGAGTACAGATGTGATTTTATGAGAGTACAGATGTGACTTTATGAGTACAGATGTGACTTTATGAGAGTACAGATGTTACTTTATGAGTACAGATGTGACTTTATAAACACCAGATGTGATTTTATGAGTACCAGATGTGACTTTATGAGTACAGATGTGACTTTATGAGTACAGATGTGACTTTATGAGAGTACAGATGTGATTTTATGAGTACAGATGTGACTTTATGAGAGTACAGATGTGATTTTATGAGTACAGATGTGACTTTATGAGAGTACAGATGTGACTTTATGAGTACAGATGTGACTTTATGAGAGTACAGATGTGACTTTGAGTACGGATGTGACTTTATGTGTACAGATGTGACTTTATGAGTACCAGATATGACTTTATGAGCACCAGATGTGATTTTATGAGTACCAGATGTGACTTTATGAGTACAGATGTGACTTTATGAGAGTACAGATGTGACTTTATGTGTACCAGATGTGACTTTATGAGTACAGATGTGACTTTATGAGTACAGATGTGACTTTATGTGTACCAGATGTGACTTTATGAGCACCAGATGTGATTTTATGAGTACCAGATGTGACTTTATGAGTACAGATGTGACTTTATGAGAGTACAGATGTGACTTTATGAGTACAGATGTGACTTTATGAGAGTACAGATGTGACTTTATGTGTACCAGATGTGACTTTATGAGTACAGATGTGACTTTATGTGTACCAGATGTGACTTTATGAGTACAGATGTGACTTTATGAGTACAGATGTGACTTTATGTGTACCAGATGTGACTTTATGAGCACCAGATGTGATTTTATGAGTACCAGATGTGACTTTATGAGTACAGATGTGACTTTATGAGAGTACAGATGTGACTTTATGAGTACAGATGTGACTTTATGAGAGTACAGATGTGACTTTATGAGTACCAGATGTGACTTTATGAGAGTACAGATGTGACTTTATGAGTACAGATGTGACTTTATGTGTACCAGATGTGACTTTATGAGCACCAGATGTGATTTTATGAGTACCAGATGTGACTTTATGAGTACAGATGTGACTTTATGAGAGTACAGATGTGACTTTATGAGTACAGATGTGACTTTATGAGAGTACAGATGTGACTTTATGAGTACAGGTGTGACTTTATGAGTACAGATGTGACTTTATGTGTACCAGATGTGACTTTATGAGTACAGATGTGACTTTATGAGAGTACAGATGTGACTTTATGTGTTCAGATGTGACGTAATGACGCAAAGACATGCTCGAATTTCCAGCGGAAATTCACCAGTTCCACTGGAGTTAAAAACATTATTACAAGCTCACCGTTGTGAATCGAGGTACGGCAAGCAGAGAGTTCTGAACACTGGCTGGTGATGTACTTGCTCAAACATTTATTCTGGATCATTTTTAACCCAAAAAAGATACGGACTGCTTTAAGATCATTTTTTTCTGACCCCATTGACAGATTTATATATATATATATAATTTTGATAAATTACCCAGACTTCTTATCTCACAATGTGTAATTTTGCTTCTCCGTTAAATGCATGTTGATTGAATAATGTTTAGATATTTTAAACACTTTTTGCTATGTTTTTGTTTTGGTGGCGTAGGATAAAAGATAAAAGTCTCTGGAGTGTTTGTTTCTGAGAACTGAACTCTGATGGAAACGTCTGAGAAATGAGGTTGTAAATAAGTGTAATGGTTTCGCTCTGAACACACAGCGGCTGAAATATCCGTCTCTCAGTTCAGCCATAAATGTCACACAGACTCTCTGAGGAAATGATTTGAATCTTAAACGTATGTTTTATGAACGAGGGTCGCGTAATGAAAAATGCATCTCCTGCAAACAGTGTTATAGTGAATAAATCAGTGTTTGCAGTTCAGCTGGAAGTAAATATAAAAACAGAATCATTTCAGCTGATCTTTTATTTTCCCTCGACCTCCACTTCAAATACTTGGACATTTTACTTTGACACTTTTGGGAGTTTGAGATGGGATGAAATAAATACTTAAGGCGTATTTCTCCTTTAGGATTGTTATTGTTAACTACATTTTTTATTAATTGAAATAAAGCTGAAATAAAATATAAATATTAAACATAAATTAGAAATGTTGTCTTGGCAGCTAACTTAAAATAATTTATTTAAAAAAGCTGATGTGCTAAAATTACTGAAATAAATAAATGAAAACTAAATAGAAATATTTCATATATAATAACAAAAAGTATAAAGATGACAAAAAATGACTAAAAATTAAACTAAAATTAAAATGAAAACTGAAAATATATAAAAAATGAAAAATATCTAAATATTGCCAAATACTTTAGAAGTATATAAAATAGAAATAATAATAGAATAAGAGTGATCCATGGGTGTGCGTGATCTTTGCCAGGCACAGGTTTGGTCAGACGCACTGTGAGCCGCTGACTCCTTCACTCTGAGTTATGATGCTTGAAACGAGCATGAAACACATTTGTGTTCGTTGAGTAATTAAAGTCACAGGCCGTCAGTAACGAGTTTATGTTCGTCAGACTAATTATACAATCACCAGAAACAGGATGCAATGAATGTTGGAGTGACCAAACATCACTGTGTGTGTTATAATCCAGCACACACATACACACACACACACACACACACACACACACACACACACACACACACACACACACACACACGCTTGCTCACACACACACACACACACACACACACACACACACACACACACACACACACACACACACACACACACACTCACTCACTCACTCACTCACTCACACACACACACACACACACACACACACACACACACACACACACACACACACACACACACACACACACACACACACACACACACTCACTCATTTACAAACACACACTCACTCACTCACTCACTCTCTCTCACACACACACACACACACACACACACACACACACACTCACACACAAACACACTCACTCACTCATTTACAAACACACACTCACTCACTCACTTACACACACACACTCACTCACTCACTTACACACACACACACACACACACACTCTCACTCACACACACACAAACACAAACACAAACACAAACACACACACAAACACACACTCACACACAAACACACTCACTCACTCACTTATTTACAAACACACACACACACACACACACACACACACACACACACACACACACACACACTCACACACAAACACACTCACTCACTAATTTACAAACACACACTCACTTACTCACTTACACACACACACACATACACACACACACACACACACACACCTTCTGTTGTGTGAATCTACAGCGAGCGCTTCTAATAGATCAGCGCTGACAGCTTCATTACACTGAACATTAGCAGAGACTTTCCCAGCGACTCTATCAGCGCGACGACTAAACAGCATTATTATAAAACACACATTACTGAAAGTAAGACGGATTAGCGTTATTTTAACAGGCATGTGTGTCACTTTCACAGCGTTTCTTTCTGTTGTTTCCCTGAAGTTCACTTCTAATATTGATCATTTAGTTTCTCAGGTTTTCTCTCTGATCATTAGAATGAAACTTTGGCAAACAGTGTGATAGAGTAAATCAATCAGTGTTTGCAGTTCAGAGTGTGTGCGTGTGTGAGTGAGTGAGTGCATGCGTGTTTATGCGTTTATGTGCACGCGTGTGTGTGCATGTGAGTGTGTATGTGTGTGTGTGTGTGTGTGTGTGTAAACTGCACAGTGGTAAACATCAGGCCTGTAGAGACTCAGAGGCTCGAGGAGAGAGCGGGCATTTAAGGGCCATTGCAAACATTTATCATTTTATGTCAGTTTATCATGTTAGTCAAGTTATAATTTAGTTTTTCACCCTTTCAGCATTTTTTTGCTGCGGAACCTTTAAGATCTTCATTGATTTATTATGTTTGGATATGATCTGTTTCCATGTGAAGTGAGTAATAGCGCTTAGTTGGCTAATAAAAGATTTTTGCTTTGAAAAAATACTGAGTGCAAGAATATTTGCATTTATTTCAGTGCTGTGATTTATCCAAAATAAAAGTTTGTGTTTCCATAACATATGTGTGTGTACTGTGTATAATTATTTTGTATATATAAATACATACGCATGCATGTATATATTTGAGAAATATTTGCATATATATATATACTGTATATTTATTTATACATAATTTATATTATATATAAATATAAATATTTTATATATAAATTAAAAAAAATTCTTAAACATATACATGCATGTGTGTGTATTTATATATACAAAATAATTATACACAGTACACACACATATGTTATGGAAACACAAACTTTTATTTTGGATGCGATTAATTGTTGCCCAGCACTAGTTTATTTATATAGAAAAACATCTTTCACTGCAAACAAAAACATGTTCTAAGAACGTTTTTCTAACGTTCCCATTAAATTATGAAAACATAATTTCTGAATGTTTTAAAAACGTTTTGTCTTTTCTTAAGTGAATGTTATATGAATATTCCATTTCTTCTTTCTTCAAACATTATGAGAATGTTACTTTTGAATGTTCTGAACATTCCGAATCAGGAAGTTACGTTTAACACATTAGACAGCTGTCAGTCTGAGTGAGTGATGTCATCCTGACACCTGACCTCTGACCTGACACGGTATCTTAACTCAGTTCTCCGGTGAGACCTTGCCCGGTGGCATCTGTCTGACCTCTGACCCCGGAGCCGCACGCATCATCATCTCTCTGAGACTGTTAAACTGAGTTGGACAGAGAGAGAGAAACAGACTGAAAGAGAAAGTTATGAAGTGAAGCGACAGCCTCGGGCTCTTCAGCACTGACCTACATCAACACTGAGTGAGTGAGAGTGTGTGTGAGCTACATTTTGTTAGTATCTTTTTTACAAAAGGATCACATAGTTTTACTTTCTGTTATAATTTCTTGCTTTAAAGTCATCAAAAAAAAAAAATCAAAATTTACGTTTCTTTTTTTTTATGGAATATTGCAGTTTATTCTGAATGATTAATCAGTGCACATAATCATTACTGTGTTAAATTCATGGTAATCTTGAATGAGGATAAGTTCCTCTCGCAGCATCTCTTCTCTTCTCTGATGATGTGGGCGGGGCAACCTGTCACTCACATGAGATCAGCCAATAGCAAACCACAACCGTCCAATCAATTCCCCACAGACACAATCAAGCCCCGCCCACATTTGTTCTTGTTTGAGAAGCATTTCACTCGGATATATGACATTATAAGGAAGAAAAGACTAGCTAGCACAACTTTAAGCAGCTTAACCAGCTTTCTCAGTGGTGGACTTCCACTCTGCCGAGTTACCTTCCTAAAAAAGCCTACATGAAACATTTAAAGATTTAATTGACGAGCGGGTGGCATTTATCTGGCGCTCAGCACATTGCTCAGCTCAGTGAAGCGGGCTGTTGTTAGGGCACATTTTATAGCTCAGGACGGGAACTCGGCCAAGGATTCTGGGAACAGAGCTGAATGCCAAGCGTAATGAAGACGTGGATAAATGCCGGAGAGAACTGAGAGTGGATCTGGCTGACGGTGCGTTTGATAACGGATCATTGTGTTCATATGTAGAAGAGGAAAGAGACGAGTTCAACATGACAGTCCCTCTCTAGATCTTTACACTGGGATGTTTCATTTTCATGCCATAGATATTAAAATGGCAACAATTTTCGTAACACAGATGTACCATATAATCCATTTCATTTGTATTCTTCTGTGTCGCTACTGCCAACAGATCCAGCAGATATTTATGAAAACATCTGGCAAATATCAGTCAGCTTTCAGTCTTTCCGTATCGCTTGATATGATTTCAAATAATAATAATAATTCATTTTATTTGTGGGCGCCTTTCAAGACACTCAAGGACACCTTACAATAATAAAATACATAATTAAACAGAGGAAAAACAACAACAACACAATAAACAATACAAAAAATGAATACCCAATAACATAACTAAAATCAATCAGGATAGGCTAATCTAAAAAAATTAGTTTTAAGACGTGATTTAAAAATCGAAAGACTAAGACTATTATGTAGATCTTGAGGTAAAGTATTCCAAATCGTCGGAGCAATACAACTAAAGGCTCTACTTCCCATGGTAGTCGAACGCACAGATGCTACAACAAGAGTCACAGAAGCAGAAGACCTGAGGGATCGGGTACATACACATGAAGACGTTCACTCAGATATGAAGGTGCTAGATTCTGAAGAGCTGTTAACTTTGAGAAAATTGCATGTAAACGATGATTTAATTTCGGAAAGACAAAGCAAAAGAGAAGAAGATGGTAATACTGAACTAGGCTTTGAAGATATATAGAGCTGGGAGTCATCAGCGTAGCAGTGAAAATTTATATTAAATTTACGGAAAATCTGTCCTAGAGGCAGTAAATACACAATAAACAGAAGAGGGCCCAGGACTGAGCCTTGAGGTACACCAAGGCTTTAAAAGATTTCATCTGAACGAACTGAGTCCAACCAGATAAATATGATTTAAACCAATCAATCAATTTCATCATCCCAGCTAACAAAGATATGCTCTAGAAACAATTTGCCAACATTCCCATTAAAACGTTATTTCTAAACGTTCTCTGAACATTGAAAACGTCCATTTTTTTAATGTTTTAAAAATGTTTTATCTTGGTAATGCAAACGTTAAGGGAACATTCCATTTGATCATTCCTCAAACATTGTTTGAATGTTACTTTTAAATGTTCTCTGAAGATTCCGAAACTAGTAACATTTAAAAAAAAACGTTACATGAACGATGTATAAATGTTTTTTTGCTCACATTTTGAGAACATTATTAAAGACTGGCTCTGGTGAGTTTTATTATTATTTAATATTAACACAAATTGTTTGGGATTTAAGTCGCCCTGTGGTGAAAATCCAGATTTTAATGTTGTTTATGTGTATGTGGTGTTTTTAATACGCTTTAAGACAAACCATGTGTAAATTCATAAGTCGACACCATTGCTGAGTATTTCCTCCTTAAAACTGCAGTGAACCAAAGACAGTCTCAAACACACGCTTTGAAATCGCTGGTGTTTCTGACGTCACAAACTACCTTGTAACCAATCAGATCAACGTGTGATCGTCAACCAGTGGATCTCTGAGCTGAGCGAGTGAGTGGAGGCGGGGCTCATTTGCATATTCATAGAACCGCGCATACTAAATGAGGCAAGGGTGTCGAGTTACATTCAAGATATTTTAAGACATGAAGAAAACTAATTCAAGGAAAAAACACTTAAATATGTTTTAAGGGATACAATTATTGACTACAGGGGGACTTTAAGGTTCAATTGGAGAAAAATAAAAGAGCTTCTGCATTTAATGCATGTCATGTGCACAATAGTTTTATGAAGAGCAGAAGGTATAGTGGACATGAAAATAAGATGGAAATGGAGATTAAAGTTTTAGTCTCAATTCTTGATCTGATCGAACCGACACACATTAACTCACGGTTTGTGGTTTGCAAGTTAAAGCTAATAATTAAATTAAATCATGAAACCATCAAATTGAAATAAATTATATGTAAATACATACAATCAAAATAAAATATTTACAAAACAAATGTGAAATATATTATTTGTTTACGTGCATGTCATCTGATCATTAACCATCATCAGAGAACCATGAACATGCAAATGTATTGATCAGTTATTGAAATATTAACTTAAAATCTCAATAGATATTTTAGCTTAAAGGGATTCATCCGACAAACAGTTGGATTATAGATCATTCATCAAGATGCATGAATATGGTA
This sequence comes from Vimba vimba, assembly GCA_022828995.1. Taxonomy (NCBI): domain Eukaryota; kingdom Metazoa; phylum Chordata; class Actinopteri; order Cypriniformes; family Leuciscidae; genus Vimba; species Vimba vimba. The sequence goes on from CM040822.1 coordinate 1,431,666, forward strand.
ATATGCTAAAAAATATCCTAAGCAATACTTTTGTGTTTTTCCCAGAAAAATATGCTTAGCATTACATGAAAAGTGATGTGCAAAATGTAGTTATTTGGTTAAGATTTATTATGATTGTGGTTGACAAACATGTAGTTTCAATTATTTCTTGATGTGATCGAACTGACACTCATCATGTGATGAGAAACAACAGAAGATCGCATCCAAACCTCGTTCAGCCCAAGCCTTACCTCGATGCATCAACACTTGCTCTGGTGTTTCAGCATTCATCATCTTCAGCTTCGACTGCTTCAGGAAGGTTTCTCCAGCTCAGCGGATGCGAGAAATCAAGAACGGTCTCTGGAAATCGTTTGGGTCAGTGACTCACTTCTGCTGCCATCTCTCAGACTCACTGTACTCTCAGAACATATTCATTTCAATATAACACTTACATTCATTTGCATTTCACTGTTTTAACTTAAACTAACAACTTAATGTGATGCATATTTGTCAATCATGCATAAATGAAATGCATAGTTTATTATGAACTATTTGTATCTATTTGATTTGATTTATATTCAAAATGCATGTATTCAAATTGCTTAGAATCAGTTCAATTGTGAACATGGTTAAAATATGGCTAGCCGTGGAACGAGCCATTCTCAATTTATTGATCATTTTAAAATTATTGGATTTATTGATAATAAACAAATGTGGATATTCTGTATCGAAATGTGCTTTTAAATGTGATGCATATTTGTCATCCATGCATACATGAAATGCATAGTTTATTATGAACTATTTGTATCTATGTGATTTGATTTACATAATATATTCAAAAATGCATTTATTCAAATTGCTTAGAATCATGTGAACAGGGTTAAAATATGGCTTGCCATATTTTTTTGATTTATTGATAATAATCAAACATGGATATTTGTTTTTTAAATGTGCTTTTAAATGTGATGCAAATTTGTCATCCATACATTAATGAAACAGATTTGCGTAATAGTTGCTGATGACCTGAATGTGTTTTAATGGCACAATAATCAGGTTTATTTATCATATAATTAAATATTGCTTGTTTGCAGCTAGCCATGTTTTAAACATGTTCATATTTTTTTAAGTGAATAAATTTAATTGTTTTCACAATGAACAGATTTATTTTACTTTGAAAAAATTATAATTTAAATAAAATCAAATAGATGCAAATAGTTAATAACAAACTATACAATGTTATTTCTTTTTCTTTCTTTTTTTTTAGTTCTGTATGTCTGACAAATATGCATCACATTAAGTTTATTAGTTAGTTTGTTAAAACTAATACATTTTTTACATGCAATTGAATTTTTCATGCATTTTCTGTAAAGCTGCTTTGAAACGATGTGTATTGCAATAAATGCAAATTAAATTGAATTGAATTTTACATTTAGGCCATTATTTTGTGCACGTTTGTATCCACCATTTCCAAGTGTCAAATCCAGGCTTCCCTAATGATGGCCAATATGTTTCCCATAATTCCTCAGCCTCCAGCCCTGGATTACGGTTAAACCGGGCTTCATGTGTGTCAGGAGAACGGATCCTGAGATGGGATTTTCTGGAGATGCTGAAGCGCACGGATAAAAGGAGAGCTGGATGGGGAAGTCAATAGTGTGTGTTGTTATTGTGTGTCAGGACTGAGAGAAGCTTCAGTGTGACTGTGACCTATATTTACTGCTCGAGTGCATCTCGAGACACACGGATGAGAAACAAACGCATCTGGTTAACCGTCAGTCGGCTTCATGCATGACTGAAACTAGGGAAGCTCATTTCCCAAAAATCATGCTCTGGTACTGTACATCATCATTATGACATACTAATGTGAGATTATGCCATACTAAGTCATAATTGTGAGATGAAAAGTCAAATTATTGCTTGTCAAAATTGACAAAAAGTCAAAATTATGACATACAGTCAAAATGATGACTATAAAAGGCATAATTATAAGATAAAAGTCAAAATTATGACTTAAAATGTCAAAATTACGTTGAAATTAAGACAAAGTTAAAATAATGACAAAAAAATTGTCAAGATTGACATACTAAGTCAAAATTATGACTTAAAAAGTCAAAATTATTATGTTGAATTTATGACAGTCAAAAATATGACATACTAAGTCATAATTGTGAGATGAAAAGTCAAATTATTGCTTGTCAAAATTGACAAAAAGTCAAAATTATGACATACTAAGTCAAAATGATGACTATAACAGGCATAATTATAAGATAAAAGTCAAAATTATGACTTAAAATGTCAAAATTACGTTGAAATTAAGACAAAGTTAAAATAATGACACCGTCAAAAAGTCAAAATTGTTAAGTTGAAATTGACTGAGTCGAAATTTACATATTAAGTCAAAAGTATGACTTAATAAATCAAAATTAAGTTGAATTTATGACAGTCAAAGTGATGACATACTAAGTCAAAATTAGGACTTTAAAAGTCATAATTATGAGATAAGTCAAAACTAGATAAAAAGTTTAAGTTGACGTCAAAATTAAGTCGAAATTATGATAAAGTCAGTATTATGACATATTAAGTCAAAATTAAGACTTTAACAGTTGATAAAAAGTTGAAATTATGACTTACTAATTCGAAATTATGATATATAAGTTGAAAATTAAACTTAGAAAGTCAAAACTGACATACCAATGACATAATAATGACATAAAAAGTCATACTACTGTCTATGACTGTCATTTTGACTTTTTAATCTCATAATTTCAATTTAGCAAGTGATAATTTGTACTTTTTATGTCATAAGTATGACTTTTACGGTCATAATTGCAACTTAGTATGTCATAATGTCAACTTTTAAAGTCATAATTATGACTTTTCATTTTATAAGCATCCATTTCCATCTGATTATTGTCTTACCAGAGCATGATTATTTTTCTTTTGGCTTCCATAGTGAAATGCACATTACATCAAGCCATTTAAAATAATCAATTGCACTTCTAACTCCACATGCAATCTGTAAACGCGTGGATGAAACGAGGTTTCACGGAAGTTGCACGGATGATAAATGACGTGCACAATAACGAGATCGGTAATCGGCTCATTCTTTCCCTCAGTGGAACAACAATTTACTCAATTTGCACAAACCCGACGGAGTTGTTTGTCTGTGTGACGGGACGCTTGTTTGGAGAGATCACTGGCTTAATGTCGTCATTCATTTACTTCATAAAGCATCCTGGAAAATGAAGATGTTTAACTTGAGTTATTGAAGAACTGAAGTTATAAATCATCCAACATGATCATTGTCATCGTTTACTCGGCCTTGTGTTGCTCCAAAACTGAACTCACGTCCTCCCATTGAACACACAATCTAGTTTTATTATACTTTTATGGTGTTTTTATAATTGTTTGAGCTTAACAGCCTCACTATCTACTATTATTAGTTTGCAAAGACTTGACTGTTGATTCTAGCTCAACACTGTATCATTCAAGCTACTGGTTTTAATATTCAGTGAAAGTCCCCTATAACTGTACTTGAATATATTAAATGAGGTCTCTGAATAATTGAACTCAATAGTCATATACTGTAGAGCCTCATATGAACTCTTGCATGAACTTTTCCATTAGTTTGAGTAGCATCTTTTGCTTCAGACTCTTGTGATGCTAGTCTGAAAACTGTGAACGCTGAAGCCTTTACTTTTGTTCGCTTGCCTTTTGAAATGATTTGAATGTGTAGATTTACAGAGAAGAACTGCAGTGCACACACACACACACACACACACACACACACACACACACACACACACACACACACACACACACACACACACACACACACACACACACACACACAGAGCAAGCTTTATGGCTGATGAAGTGAAATCCAATTACAATGTTAACGCAGCGAGAGTCGAGACACTGAGGCAGACGGTGTGAGACTCGTTCAGTGTTGCGGTTTCACACACACAGATCCTGAGACGTGCCGTCACACACACACACACACACACGTTCTCCTGTAGAGCAGCACAAACACTTCTCCAGCACATGGCCGGCCTTAAAACATGCATTTATGTGCATGATGGGGAAATACAACAGAACATTTTAAAGCCAGCGTGAAAAAGCATTTGACTTCATTTGATATTTTGAAGTGGATTGTGCTTGAAGGAGAAGGTGCCAGTGGTAAAGCTTCTTTTCAAATATTTGCTATTTTTGCAGTATTAAATAAGTTAATCAGCATTTGTATTAACTCTTTCTGGCGGACATCTGGCGATTCTGGCAGGTTTGGGTCAGTTACGGCTGATGGGGACATCATGGAAGACATTGAGGGTAAATTTTGGTTTGCTTCCGGCATGGATCTGGATTACTCTGTTTTTTTCTTTTCTTCTACTGTCTCTCTATATATTTTTTTTTAAATTGCATATACTGCGTTAGACTAAACTGGGAAGGGTCACAACACTCATATTGTTGTTCTATTGATTAACTGCTTCTATTGCTCTCATCATTTGTAAGTCGCTTTGGACAAAAGCGTCTGCTAAATTATTAAATGTACTTTTGGCAAGCAGCTTTTGGTATGGAGTTAATATTGTGCCATAATTAAACAAACAAATCCAGCATTTTGCAAACAAACTCGATCTGCTTTGCAAAGTCGAGTTTTCCTTTGCAAAGCAGATCGAGTTTATTTACAAAATGCTGGATTTGTTTGTTTAATTATGGCACAATATTAACTCCATACTTTTGGGCCAATCTTGGGCCATAACTCTCAGCCGAAACTCAACCAGATTGGGCCCAGAATCAAATTGCTATGGGTTATGGTCCTCCATAAGCAACCACCCAGAATAACATAGAAATCGTTTAGGAACATATTAAATCTTTATGACATGCAATGCATTTTTTTTTTTTCAAGCTAGCCTACTTTGAAAGGAAATGATTTGTAAAAAAACAAACAAACAAACAAAAACGCTATAATGCAATTTTTGTAAAGTTACTTTGAAAGGATGTGTTTTGTAAAAAAAAAAAACCACTATAATGCATTTTTAGTAAAGCTACTTTGAAAGGATATTTATTGAAAAAAAAATAATAATAATGATATAGGGTGAATTGAATGTAACGTAATTGAATTATCACGAGCCCTAGCGACGCTACGTTTCTCCTCCAGTGCTACACTTGTGAGACGAACCCTGAGTGTGTGTGTGTGTGTGTGTGTGTGTGTGTGTCAGCATCGGCATCGGCGAAACCTAACAGCAGCAGATAGACAGCGCCAGAGACAGAGACAGTGTGTGTTCCGTCTCTCACACACACAAACACACGCGCGCGCGCTGACACACTCTAGAAGAGCATCTCTGATCGTGCGCGTGAAGGAAGAGGGTTTTATGTGGTCCGCGTTTCTGATGCCAGACGAAAACACACACACACACACACTCGGGCTTGAGGACACGTATGGACTCGGTCGTGTGACTTATGGACAGACATGAATGAGGAGGTGAAGGCGAGCAGGAGCCGAGGAGACACACAGATGAGGACACAGCCAAGACCTGGGTGAGTAAACTTCACACACACACACACACACACACACACACACACACACACACACACACACACACGCACGGACGGGTGAACCCTGAAGCCGAGATACCTGTGGAGCGCGTGGGTGAAAACACTGAGGTTATGCAACATTATCTGAAGCTTTTCTGTGCAGGAGTGTGTCGCTTTCATCCTGGATGCTGAGGAAACACTGGAAGTTTTGTTTGGATAGAGTGAGCCGACTCTCATCCAGCCTGTGTGATGTTGTTCAGTCGTATATTATGGCTTTTTCTATTTTAAAACACTATATTGGTGAGGGATTGAGCTCCAGAGAGTCATTTCAAGTCTCAAACGCACGCTTCGAGACAGAAGGTTGTCGCCCGGAACGCATTTCATGACCAGATTGTATTGACTCAAAATTCTTTTTCACGCAAACTCGTGTGCATGTCAATGCATTGATGTCAACAAATAACGTGGGCCTCTTTCATGCAAAGAATTAACGTTAAAAAAGATCAAATAAATATATATAAAGATAAAACACCGAACCAAATGAAAATGAGTCTTGTAGTGTGTGTTAGTATTAATATGTCTTGTAAACATTTATCGTTTCTGCTTTGTGGATTTTTACTTCAGTATGTGTATATATTCCTCCAGCTTAAAGGAATATGGAACAGCAACTTGTCCATTTCCTCCAGTGTAATCCATGTGAGTGATTATTAAAACAGTAATCAATCACGAGGAAACAGTGTTTTGAGACTCACACTGATTTTTACTGTAAAGCAGCAATTTTTATTGTATAATGTTCTGTATAAATGAAGCTGGCTTCACTGGATGGAAAGGATAATGAGTAATGGCACAATGGAGGCACTTTCTTTTCTCTCATGACATTTCACTTATATTTCTCTGTTCCTCCTTCATGCTTTCAGTGATTTAATGCTGTCTTCAAATGCTATTGGAATTATCGTAAATATGAGTTTCCTAGTGGGAAATTGGACATAATTAGAGGAGAAGTTTTTCCTCAACATCTACATCGCCTTGTTTTGCCGTTAAAGTCGTGCATATTTACATATGAGTAACCATTTGAAGCGTATTGTATGTTTTATACACAGCAAACATAACTTGTAATTTAGGGCTACACGATATTGGAAATGCAATATGCCTACTATTTTGTTTTTCTGCGATTATATATTGTGATATGAAAACTATTTCAACAGATGACTTGAACTGCTCTATTTGGAAAGAATTAATTCTAGAATGATTGGGGTGATTATGTAGGGGAGTGAATCTGCGTTTAAAATAATGAACAAATTACATTACAATAGAACAAAGATACAAATGAAATAAACAGTGCTTTATGTTTTTCAAGTAAGTCTTACTGTATTCAGGTACAGAAATTGAATAATCAAATGTAAAATAACATCTTAACTATAAATTAAATAGAATTAATCTTTGTTAAAGCTACAAAAGGGATTTTCTCTTTGTATTTTGTTGTTTAAGCTGCAGGAATATTAGGCTGCTGTCACTTTAAGAGTAAATGCACGGATCCAATATAATGATACGCATTCATTTTTTTCTCTCAATATTTTGCGTTCACGTTAGCCGTAAGCGACTGTGTTTACGAGGACACTCGCCGAGACAGGCTTTTTGACATAATTATGCATGTGTGTGTGTGTGTGTGTGTGTTCGTTCGAGCACAAATAGAGAAGGGAAGGGAATTCGGTGTTTGTGAATTCTCTTTCATCTTCTTGCGCTCGATATTTCAAAAAACTGCTTGCATATTTAATCTAACAGGACCTAAAACACGTGCGAATGACTAACGTTCTGGTTAAACTTTCCAATTAATCCAAGAATCATGCGCGTTTCGAACCTTGGTGCCTGGTCCCTACGGATCAACTACAATCCCTATATTTGACATCAGCCCTACTTTATTTGACCGAAATTCTAGAATTGTCAGCAAACTGACTAATACTATACAGATTGGTCGTTTATGTTTATGAATGGGTCGCTACATTTTATTCAAAAACCGTTGGATGTTGATTAAATATCTTAAATGCATTTTGGCTTTAATAAGATTTCCCCAAGAAATAAGTGAGAATAATTCTCCAAGATTCCAATTTTTTTCCGACAACAAAGCACTTGATCATGTGGTTATCATGTCTTCAGAAGTGGGAAGTGGGAGATTTCCGACAGCATGTGAAGTACACAGTGTTGGACTATTCAGTCTCATTTCTTGTCATATTTATTTTGTACTGTTGATACATTTTTTTAGCCACTGTCTGTGTCCCTTGGAGAAAACAACCCCAAATGAAAGTAATTATGAGTTACATGAGACGCCCGAGACAAACATTTTATTGCTCTGAGACTTGTGTTTCAAATTTGGCAGATCTTAGTTAGATTCAATTAGATATCAACTTTGTCTCAGATGCCAAAAAAATTCCTCTGGCGAAATAAAAACAGGCACAAATGAGTCAGTATTTGTCAGTCAGTAAGAGTACAGTGTGAATCGTAAAAGCTTGGATTATTGAGCTTTGTGATGGCGAGCTTCGTTTGAGCCATTGTTGAGAAGATCTTTAACTCTAGACGAGTCATGTTTTTATAGAGTCAGAAAGAAATCTGATATGCAAGCAAAGCAAGTCTCTATATAACAGTCAGGGATTGACTTCTTTGTGAAGGGAACGTGCACTAGTTAAGAAACATAGCCGTTGATATCTGGCAGAAAACAATGTGAGATAAGATTGTGTGTGTGTGTGTGTGTGTGCGTGCACAGCGTGTTATCTGCCTCTCTCCAGTTCGCAAGTCCAGGCCATTATAACAGAAAGTGTTTTTGACAGGCGCGTTACCGTGTTGCCCAGGGCCATGAGGGTTTCACACAGGCTACAATCCCAAACCGCCAACCAGAGCATGAGAAACACAGAGCATAGAGAGATGGAGAGAGAGAGAGAAATCAAGCTATAATATACATAGCATACATGTTAGCGTCATTCTGTTTGCCGTGTCCATTTGAAGGTGAATCAGACGGTTCGTTCGGCAGGAACGTTATCCCACTGGCCATCATTCAGTGTTCGCGGTAATCAAGCAAAGGACTCGAACAGAAGCAAAAAAATAGTCTTGATTATGGCTGAACCGCACATTAGTTTGTCCTCCGGGATGGCAATTATGATTAAAACCAGTGATTTGGAATAAATGCATTGTTTGTGCTGATTAGCAGAGGATGATATTTTTGGATGTTGCTTCCTTTTGATTACGTGCTCATTTGCATACGTAAGGCGTACATTGAATTTAAAATGAGCAGCATTAAACGAGTGGTGTTATCTAAGAGTAGCGTCACTGTTAGTGTTGCTCATACTCGGCGGACAAACAAACCACTAACCCTGAACCACCCCAGCAAGCGTCTCGGTTAACTATAGACCCGATATAGTCCGATGAGTAACACACTTCTAGCCAAAATAACCTTGAATTTGGTTGCATGTCGTGTTTGCCAAAATAACTTGCGAGATGTTTGATATTCCATCATGTAAGCAAAGTCAACAGTGATTACTAGGTGATGGGTTTCATTTCTTCACTCATCTCTTTATCTAATTGATGACTAGTCTATTCTTGAGCTATGGTTTAGACTATTCAATTTTAATTGACAGCCCATACTTTGCCTTGTTTTAGCCTAGACGTCTAGGCTGTGTTTGGACGGCTATTAGACGTCTTTTAAACACAAAAATGCGTTCGAATGATGATGAATGATTCTTCAAATGGGAGAAAAAAATCACACAGATGCACATTAAATTCTAAATTAAACGCAAGTTGTTGATATACTTTTCCTCCCTACAGTATATCCGAGTGAAACACTTCTCAAACAAAAACAAATGTGGGCGGGGTTTGATTTTGTCTGTGAGGAATTGATTGGATGGTTGTGGTTTGCTATTGGTGAATCTCATGTGAGTGACAGGTTGCCCCGCCCACATCATCACAGAAGAGAAGAGAGAGAGGGGAAGGACACATGAATTTAAAACAATGATTTGCGCTAGGGATGCACCGATATTAACATTTTGGCCGATACCGATAACCGATAATTCTTTATATTTGAAAGCCGATAACTGATATATTGGCCGATAACTCTAACTCTAAATCCAATTTTTATATAATTTTTGAGAGCCTGATTGCAAAAACAAAAGTCTCACAATTAAAATCCATTCCCAATCACACAATTATAATGTTCTCATTATAATTTCATGTAGCCGATATGACAGCACATTTTGCACTTAACTATATTTTCCTTTTTGAAGTGATTCCAATCATATTTCAAGCAATTCAAATCCATCATGCTGAACAGTGCGCATCTGAAGTGTCTCAAGTGTTGAAGGAAATAATTCATTATATATCTGCTTTAATATATCAGCCAAATTTAATTATCGGCCGATACCGATATGGTGACCGATATATATCGTGCATCCCTAATTTGCACGGATAAATCATTTAGAATATATACTGCAATATTCCATAAAAATAAGAGGGGTTCATTTTTATTTCATGGTGACTTTAAAGACCTTTCACATGTTAAATGTTGTGCATTTCTGATGCATTTGCTGTCTGGGCATCCGATCCCGGAAAGGCAGGGTCCCTGTATCCTCACCGGTTTGCCTGTTTGTCATCAGCGGTAATGGACGAACCCAAACTAGCGCTGCCATCTGTTTTTTCCTATTTGATTTTGTAGAATGAAGTAACGAGAAACGGAACACGTTTGACAGAGAAACAAAGAAGCGAGAGGAAATGTGTTGTTGGAAGTTTCCTCTTTCATTAGTGGAGTGGATCCACATAATTAAGACTCACAATAGTGTTTTTATTTGGCTCGTTCCTTAAATTCTCCCAGAGGGAAGTTTTATTGCTCAACTGTTGCTCTTTGAAAGCTCAGGGAACATAATGGAGTTCTTAGTTAAATATTCAGTTAATATTCCTCAAATAAAACAGATACAAATGACTCATCATGCGGTAAGAGTATATAGAGCTATAGCATTAATGTGGAACAGCTCAGATCATTTGACCTTGAGAGAAACGTTTGAGATCGTATTGATGGCGTTTTATTGCAGTCTTTGGTTTCTTGGCAAATCTGAGCACAGTTTGAGATGTTGTTGAGATTTTGTGAGAACATGTTGAGATCTCTAGAATATGGATGGATTCTCTAACTTTATTGTCAGCCAAAGAACTTAGAAATTGTAATTTTTCAATAATTGATCAACACATTTACATTGGAAACATATAAAATACTTCCTCTTTTTTTTTTAATAATTGTTATTAGGGACCAAGCACCGAATTGTATTCGTTACTGTTCTTATTACTATTATTCTTCCTCCTCCTCCATCTGCGTATGAGTCTATGGCAGCCCATAGAACTGTTTGCAGAAAAATTATGAAATTTGGCACACAGATAGAGAACAGTCTAAACAATAACTGCACCAATTTTGAAGTCTCTAACTCAATCCCTCTAGCGCCACCAACTGTTCAAAGTTGCATGCATGTTTATGCTAATAACTTTTGAACCATAAAGGCTAGAAACTAAATTATTACTTTTCCTCAAGATTCTTCAGTTGCACCCCATGACGTCATTTTCCCCAATGAAAATGTTTCTGCCATTTTGATTTTTTTGTCCTACATGTTGAACGTACTTTCTAAAAGTTATTAAAAGGTTTTTGATAAACCAAACCGCTCTCGAATAATGTGCAAACAAATTTTGATGAAGAGCATGTCAAAATGGATGTAAGGCTATATTTCCGCAACACCTCGGCGTATTCAGACCAGATTTGGTACATGTTATCACAAGCATGACCTGAGGATACTTGCAGTGTTTCGGCACAGCGCCACCTACTGGTCAGGAGAAATGAAAAATGGCTATTTTTGTTTATAACTTGGCTAATAGCTTGTGATGAGTTTTGCCTATTTAAATGAAAGTGGTCTTGATAAATTCCTTGAGTCATACAGAAAACAGTGATATCAATTATGCCATGTTTGTTTGACATTTTGAAAACCTACTTTTCAAAGAAAGATGTTGAATAACACATCAACAAATTTTATGCCAAGCTGATTTTTAGGCTGTAACTTGGCATATGACTCCAAACTTTTTATGTGTCATTGTCACCTCACACTAACCTTGATAACAGCGCCACCTATTGGTCAAAAGTCATAAGCAATTAAATCATATTACTAGTGATTGTATTTGTGATTTTTTAGCCATTTTGACAAATAAATATCAAAAAATGTCTTTATTTACTCATTGTTGCAGTCGGTCTGATGCTCCCAGCCAAGCTTGCATAACTCATCATGCTTTTTTTGGGCTTAGTTCCATTTATTTATGTTAATTGTGCATTTTTTTTCCATTTAATTAATTTCATACACTCACAAGCCCGTGGTCTAGAAGGAACAACTGAGATATTAAAGAGATTGCATTTATGATATTATTATTATTATTTTTTTTTTTGATCAGCAATTTATTTCCTGGAAGAAATGTGACTTATTTATTTATTTACTTATTTTATGTAGAAACTGCATGTAAAACAGTGTGATTCTGTGTCAGCAGTGTTGAACAGTGTGCGGCTCCTCTGACACCCTCAGCTCATTAGAATTCATACCAGAATAAAAGAACAGACATTTAGAATTATGAGATATCTATTATAAGACAAAGACTGTCTGCTAGACACCATATCTGTCTGATGAGACAAAGAGAGACCGGCTTTATGAATCATAAGTCATACTGAAAAAATCTGGCTAATAGACCATAAGATGAGTATTAGCAGGTTTAAGTTAAGTCATTTTTTTCTTGTTAAAAAAGTTTTATGCAAGGACATTTTGACTTTTTGACATGTAGAGATCACATGATCAGCTGAATATTACATTATATCTGGCATTTTTTACTCACAGGATAAACTAATCATAATCAAATTGCTTCATGCAAATTCCATTTTTTTAAAAGACATTAATACATTTATTTAGCAAGGATGCATTAAATTGATCAAAAGTGACAGTAAAGACATTTATAATGTTACAACAGGTTTCTATTTCAAATAAATGCTGTTATTTTGAACTGATAAAAAAAAATGAATCACGGTTTCCACAAAAATCTGAACTGTTATAAAAAATAATAATTGAGCATCAAATCATCATATTAGAGTGATTTCTGAAGGATCATGTGACACTGAAGACTGGAGTAATGATGCTGAAAATTCAGCTTTGATCACAGGAATAAATTACACTTTACTATATATTCACATAGAAAAGTTATTTTACATTGTAATAATATTTCACAATTTTTACTGTAATTTTTATCAGATAAATGCAGCCCTGGTGAGCAGAAGAAACAGTAAAAGAAATCTCCTTGCTTTAAAAGAAGTTTTTTTTTCCGCTTGCTTAACATAGTAGACATGAATGATGAGCAAAGAGAAAGACAGATTTATTACTGAAGGCTAAATTGAATTGAAATCTTATCATATCCGTGTGCCCTAAAGCTTATTGTGGAAATAACTTAATTAAAGAGATGGATACGCAAGTCTGTTTAACAAGTAAAGTCCAACAGGTTTCTTGCTCAATCTGTTCAACTCTAAGACAAATATAAACTGACCTTGTGGGTGAAACTGCAATCATCGTTCATCTCTCCTGGACATCTGCACTTGTTCATGAGATAATTACATTAGTAATTTGTTTAAGTGCTGAGGAAGATTCACACAAGAGTCCTTGTGTTGCTCTGAGGTGATTATGACGCTGGCGTGAAGGTTAAACCGTGAGATCTGGTTTGGATCAGAGAGAGTCTGTCTTCATGAGTTCAATGCACTCGTTTGGAAATGCAGAACTGAATCGAGAATGCTTTTTAAAGTCCAGTACGATTCCTGAATTTAAATTTGATTTGATTTGAGGTCGCAAACAGGAATCAAAATTGCAATGTAAGGAAAAATTATTTAAATGAATTAAAATTCAAATAAATACATGTAACCAAATTTTTGACTAGAAAAGCAAAGTTTATCAAGATAAACTCAAATGATGGATGGATGGATATTCTGTGATAGATGGATGGATGCATAAATAGATGGATGGATGGATGGATGGATGGATGGATGGATGAATGGATGGATGGATGAATGGATGGATAGATGGATACATAAATGGATGGATGGATAAATAGATAGAAGGATGGATGAATGGATGGATGGATGGATGGATACATAAATGGATGGATGGATGGATGCATAAATGGATGGATGGATAAATAGATAGAAGGAAGGATGGATGAATGGATGGATGGATGGATACATAAATGGATGGATGGATGGATGCATAAATGGATGGATGGATGGATGGATAAATAGATAGATGGATGGATGAATGGATGGATGGATGGATGGATGGATGGATACATAAATGGATGGATGGATGGATGCATAAATGGATGGATGGATGGATGGATAAATGGATAGATGGATGGATGAATGGATGGATGGATGGATGGATGGATACATAAATGGATGGATGCATAAATGGATGGATGGATAAATAGATAGAAGGATGATAGATGGATAAATGGATGGATAAATAGATAGATGGATGGATGGATGGATAAATAGATAGATGGATGGATGGATGCATAAATGGATGGATGGATGGATGGATGGATAAATAGATAGATAGATAGATAGATAGATAGATAGATAGATGGATGGATGGATGGATGCATAAATAGATAGATAGGTTTGTGTTGCTGATGTAGTAAAAGCTCCTCCTGAAGCTCTTCATTCTCCTCTGATCTTCATCCTAAACGCTCCTGAAGTTCAGGTTCTCCATCTGGAACCCAGAGCTTCTGATTCAGATCAAACAAGCATCAGTGCGTCTTGAATCCAGCGCTTTTCTCCGGCGCTCCACCATTAAATCATTCCCTCCACAATTATTAAGTCCTTTAAAGATAAGACAGAACAAAATCTTGAAGTTTCTTCGCATATTCTTGGAGATTCTGTGTGATTTTAGACACTGTTACATAAAATATCAGTGTTTTTTATAGTTCTGAAACAGATGTGAGGCGTAAATGACCCTCTTTCTATGCCTGGCCATGAATCTCAAACTGTCATGTGGCTCTTATCAATATTGCATTTTAATGAATGATTTCCAGATGAAGCGAGCAGCTGAGCAGAGCTCGATCCATGCGGAGGAAATTACAGACCCGTGTTCATGTTATGGGTTCAGTCCAGGGCTTATGTCTGCAAGATTTATTAAATTGATGAAAGTTTGATTACCCACCTAAAATAGCTCGGCTAGTATTAGAATGGCTGGTATTTTGGCCTCATATATATTTGGAAAATGACTTTCCATCTTTTCAGGAAACTCTACCGAATGAAAACAGACTTTGTGTTGTGAAAAACGATTGTTTTGATAGTAAATATGATGGATGTTATTTATTTATGTTAAAATAAATGACTGTTACCGTATTTTCTGATTATATAAGTCATAGTACTGCGACTTATATCACAGTGTGCGACTTATATTCATATAATGTTAATGTTTTGTTTTAAATAAACTTGTTTAGGTTTGGCCTTTATAATAAATGAATGCCCCCATCATTTATGTTTGCTTTATATATATATATAAAATGACTTTTTTTTTCTCAACAATGCAATTTTGGCCTAAATTTATTTTAAACGTCTATGTTTTATTTCAGTTAACATTTATTTTTATTTTTTATTCAGAGCAGAATTGTGAATGCTTTTTAAATTCCAGTACGATTCCTGAATTTAAATTGAATTTGATTTGAGGTTGCAAACAGGAATCTGAATTGCAATGTAAGGAAAAAGAAATAAAAATAATTAAAATTCAAATAAATTCATATAACTCATTTTTTGACTAGAAAAGCAAAATTTGTCTAGATAAACTTGAATGATGGATGGACGGAGGGACGGACGGATGGAAGAACAGATGGATGGATGGATGGATGGATGGATGGATGGACGGACGGAGGGATGGACGGATGGACGGATGGAAGGACAGATGGATGGATGGATGGATGGATGGATGGATGTATGGATGGACAGAGGGATGTATGGATGGACGGATGGACGGATGGATGGACAGATGGATGGATGGATGGATGGATGGATGGATGGATGGATGGACAGAGGGATGTATTGATGGACAGAGGGATGGATGGATGGACAGAGGGATGTATGGATGGACAGAGGGATGGATGGAAGAACAGATGGATGGATGGATGGATGGATGGATGGATGGATGGATGGATGGATGGATGGATGGATGGATGGACGGACGGAGGGATGGACGGATGGACGGATGGACGGACGGATGGAAGGACAGATGGATGGATGGATGGATGGATGGATGTATGGATGGACAGAGGGATG
>CM040822.1:1450039-1510039 GCA_022828995.1 Vimba vimba
TACACACACACACGCACACACACACACACACACACACTACCCCTACACTTACACCTGTCCATCACAAACACACACACACACGCACACAAACACACACACACGTACACACACACACACACACACACACACACATGCCTCTGAGACATTCAGTGACAAATTTCACTCCTTCAGAAACATTCGTGACAGAATGCTTCACACACACACACACTCACTGTGAGTGACAGAGATTAATGAGTCAAACAATAAATACACATCTCCGTCTGCGTTCACTCGCAGAACTGCAGTTTATCACGATCAGGAAGAGGAGACAGCAACATGAATCGTTTGTTTACCAAAGCTGTATTTATTTTTGAAATATTATTGCAATTTAAAAGAAATTAAGTTTTCTATGTGAACATATAGTAAAGTGTATGATCCTTTTTAATTATAAATTATTATTGATAATACATTTTTTGCATCTTAATATTTTTTGTGGAAACAGTGATACATTTGATTTGTCAGGATTCTTTGATGAATAGAAAGTTCTACAGAACAGCGTTTATTTGAAATATAATCTTTTGTAACATTATAAATGTCTTCACTGTCACTTTTGTCCTTGCTGAATAAAACATTATTATTATTTTTAATCTTACTTACCAATCTTTTAAATTATATATATATATATCTACATAATAGAAGTAATGAGGAATTTTAAACGGCATCTTAAATCTTAAAGGGGTGGTTGATTATGATTTGACTTTTTACATAAACCCCGCCCCCTGAACATGTGTGTGAGGTAAAAGGACACGAGCTCTTGAAGCTCCGCCCCCTGTGCCGGGAGCAGCAGCTCATTTGCATTTAAAGGGACAGACACAAAAACAGTGCGTTTTTGCTCACCCTCAAAAAGTGATTATTTTAACATGCTATATAAAAATATCTGTGGGGTATTTTGAGCTAAAACTTCACACACACACTCTGGAGACATCAGAGACTTATTTTACATCTTGTGAAAAGGCCATTATTCCACCCCTTTAAAAAGAGAATCTTAAACCGCAACATGAAGACAGTCGGTATAGTTCGACACTGCAGAAACAGAGTTAGATCTCATTCAGTGACGTTCAGATGGTTTATATAACTTGCTGTAAAGTGTGTGAATATGACTTGTTGAACAATGACACATGTGTATCATCCTCCCACAGACACACACTCGCACTCTTCACCTGTGTCTCATCTTCCTCAGAGACACTTCTCAGGTTTAAAATAGCTCAAATAGCTCTCTGAACACACTCCATGATCATAATTTTGAGTGAAAAACCACTGAATTATTTATTGTGAACCATGAAGGGGACAAAGACACCGAATCAGAGCTGGGTTTTGAGTCGCATCATAAATTCATGACTCTGGGAAAGGAAAGAGTGACACATTAAAGACGGAGAAGATCTTGATGAACCTTCAAGGCCAAACATTCACACAGATGCAACACGCACTCTTAAAGTCACCATCAAATCATGGACAATTCTGTTTTCTTATGGAATATTGCAGTTTATTCTAAATTTATTCTGCGCACATATACAGCACTGTGCAAAAGTCTTAGGCATGTTAATCCCCCAACCCCCCCCCCCCCCCCCCCAAAAAAATGGTTTTAAGTCAGTTATTTCTATCTTTTGCTGTAGTGTGTCAGTAGGAAATATCAGTTTACATTTCCAAACATTATTTTTGCCATTAATTGTAATAATCCAGTGAGATTTGTGTCTGCACAAGGAGTCTGACAACAGCCGGTCTGATCTGATCTCACCATCATCGAGTCCGTCTGTGATTACATGAAGAAACAGAAGAAACTGAGACAGACTAAATCCAGAAGAACTGCGGGAACGTCTCCGAGACGCTTGAAGAAACCTTCCTGCAAAGCTTCCTGAAAAACTATGCGCAAGTGTACCTGGACAAAAGCCGTTTTAAACGCAAAGGGTCGTTACGCCATATATTGATTTGAATTAGTTAATAGAAGTTAAATCATAAATAAATTCAATTTGGGCACAGTACTGTATATTCAAATGTGCATATAGACTGAACACGTAATACACATGTGCTTGGGGTCAGCGCTTTCACATATTCGCGTTTTTGAAGTTTGTGCGGAAATAACTTATTTTTTCAAAATTATTCAACGCCTGCACCGTGGATCCTGTTTCAAGGTTTCGTTCTCGAGCAACAAACACTGTGGATGAGTGTCCAGAACGCATTAAAAGTTTCTGTTTTCAGTTAGAGCGGTGTTGTGTTAGCGGCTAAGCTAATAACTAATGATTTTTACAATGGAAGTGAATCAATCAAAACTAATTTTATCTGGACAATAACTTTATTCTAGAGCTGCTGTAAAGTCTCTGTTACTGTAATCTCCTGTTATCACTGTAAAGCTGCTTTGAAACGATCTATATTGTTAAAGCGCTTTATAAATGGAGACTTGACTTGACTCTGATGATGTGGGCGGGGCAACCTGTCACTCACATGAGATCAGCCAATAGCAAACCACAACCATCCAGTCAGTTCCTCTCAGACACAATCAAGCCCCGCCCACATTTGTTCTTGTTTGAGAAGCGTTTAATTTTCATGTCGTTACAAACCTGTATGGTTTTCTTTCTCTAGTCCGAGACAAATGGCGATGTTTATCAGGATGTTCACGGCACGCTGCTTTTTTCCAGACAACGACAGATGTTTTGTTAGAAGAAAAAAATACAATTTCAGTCTTTCTACATCAAAATGTCATGTTTAATTCGTATCTACTTTCTGTTTTATTGTAATTATTAGTGAATTTTACTAGGAATTTCTGAGTGAAAATAGTTTCAGAGTACACTATCAGTCATGTCTGGAATAATTAAAATCTATTTAAAAAAAAATGTTTGAACTTTTTTCATCATTATATTGAATGATTTGTGAAGGATCATGTGACACTGAAGACTGGAGTAATGATGCTGAAAATTCAGCTTTGATCACAGGAATAAATTACACTTTACTATATATTCACATAGAAAACAGATGATTTACATTACAATAATATTTCACTGTTTTTACTGTATTTTTGATCAAATAAATGCAGCCCTGGTGAGCAGAAGAGCCTTTCAAAAACATTATTTTTTCCAAACTTTTGACCAGCAGTGTAAACCCAACACTTTATTTTGAGAGAGCAAGTGCATTGAATCCATTCAGAGATATTGATGTGAGTTGATTCAGAGATGTGAGTTGATTCAGAGATGTGAGTTGATTCAGAGATATTAATGTGAGTTGATTCAGAGATATTAATGTGAGTTGATTCAGAGATATTAATGTGAGTTGATTCAGAGATATTAATGTGAGTTGATTCAGAGATATTAATGTGAGTTGATTCAGAGATATTAATGTGAGTTGATTCAGAGATATTAATGTGAGTTGATTCAGAGATATTAATGTGAGTTGATTCAAAGATGTGAGTTGATTCAAAGATGTGAGTTGATTCAGAGATATTGATGTGAGTTGATTCAGAGATATTGATGTGAGTTGATTCAGAGATATTGATGTGAGTTGATTCAGAGATATTGATGTGAGTTGATTCAGAGATATTGATGTGAGTTGATTCAGAGATATTGATGTGAGTTGATTCAGAGATATTAATGTGAGTTGATTCAGAGATATTGATGTGAGTTGATTCAGAGATATTGATGTGAGTTGATTCAGAGATATTGATGTGAGTTGATTCAGAGATATTGTTTGAGGTCAGATGTGAGTTGATTTTAGAGATGTGAGTTGATTCAGAGATATTAATGTGAGTTGATTCAGAGATATTAATGTGAGTTGATTCAGAGATATTAATGTGAGTTGATTCAGAGATATTGATGTGAGTTGATTCAAAGATGTGAGTTGATTCAGAGATATTAATGTGAGTTGATTCAGAGATATTGATGTGAGTTGATTCAGAGATATTGATGTGAGTTGATTCAGAGATATTGATGTGAGTTGATTCAGAGATGTGAGTTGATTCAGAGATATTGATGTGAGTTGATTCAGAGATATTGATGTGAGTTGATTCAGAGATGTGAGTTGATTCAGAGAGAGATGTGAGTTGATTCAGAGATATTGATGTGAGTTGATTCAGAGATATTAATGTGAGTTGATTCAGAGATATTGATGTGAGTTGATTCAGAGATATTGATGTGAGTTGATTCAGAGATATTGATGTGAGTTGATTCAGAGATATTGATGTGAGTTGATTCAGAGATATTGATGTGAGTTGATTCAGAGATATTGATGTGAGTTGATTCAGAGTAGGGATGCTCATTTCGATTAATTTTCCCGACCGACAACCGCCGCTCGTTAATCGATTATTAACCGTTAACTGATAAGATTATAATATTGAATTGACAGCCGATTTCACCAATCATAATCCGCCATTTTGTCCGACAAAGCAGTCAGGAGAGATAACGTTAGCTAGCAGATTAACATGGGAGGATTTGAACTTGAAAAACGGAATGTACTGACCCCTTTCCGCGGTTTAAAACAACATTCCTTCTTATGTTCATTCATAACTTATTTGATGCTATAGAAGGAAGAGATGATCGGTTCACGAGCAGCTTTAACGGATGCTCCACAGCGATCTGTCAGACACATTTAAGAGCCACAAAACGGTATGTAGCCTATTGTATATCGTTTAAATTTATTTTTAAAAATGACCAAATTTGAAAGGTGAGACTTTGTTTAATATGTTTAATATCAGAAGTAACCGAAAAGTAACCTGGTCTGTCCTGTCTGTCAGCATGTTGTCAGTCTCCTCTCTGCTCCGTGATGTATTTTTCACTGCGTGAGAACATGGTGTACGTGAGAGCAGCGTAGCTTGTCGGACATAGCGACAGTAACTAAGGGGGGCGGGTCTTTGCGAAGGGTCAATTGCATTAAATACAAATAAAATGGACGCGTATCTGTGACCCTTTAAAAAAAAAAAGGTTTTATCAAAGGGTTTATTTTAACGTGCAAAGTGCAAACAGCAGCATACAGAACAGATCAACAACAGAACCTGGATTCAGTTTAAATGTTCGCGCACCTGCAGCATTTCTGACAGTGAGAGAAAAACAGAATAAAATAATACAAATAAAAAACAAAATAGGCCTACACTAAATATATTTTTTAAACTTAAATAATTAACAAATTAAGATGACAAAAAGAAAACACTGAATCCGTTTGAACAAAGCTTTAGAAAAAAACGGCATTTTTTTTTTCGTTTTTTTTATTTAAAAAAAGCAACATCAACGTGATGTGGGGTCAGTCTGGAGCGCAGCCTGTTGACAGTTAGACCCGCGGCAGAAAACATCTTCTCAGATGGGATGGATGTCCCATCGGACGGGAATACACAGGTAACGTCTCGAGACGTGTGTGGTTGCGCGTGTCGACCATAGACTGTAAAAAAGGTGTCGACGCGCTCCGTGAGTTAATAAATATATAAGCTATAAAGTATTTTATTTTTAAACCATGCAGCAAACTAAAAAAAAAAAGAAGATAAAAAACGTTTTAAACCGTTTAACTGATAGTATTAATCGGTCAAAATTTTTACATTCGGTTAACGGTTAAACGGTCAATATGAGCATCCCTAATTCAGAGATGTGAGTTGATTCAGAGATGTGAGTTGATTCAGAGATATTGTGTGTGTCAGATGTGAGTTGATTCAGAGATATTGTGTGTGTCAGATGTGAGTTGATTCAGAGATATTGTGTGTGTCAGATGTGAGTTGATTCAGAGATGTGAGTTGATTCAGAGATATTGTGTGTGTCAGATGTGAGTTGATTCAGAGATGAGGCCGGTGTGGATCTGAGTGCGAGTCCTTTGACTAGTTTAATGCACTGTCGAGCACATGATGCAGCTCAGTTGTGTTTTAGAAACGAACGATTCATCCATGCAGAAGTCTCTCTCTCTCTCTCTCTCTCTCTCTCTCTCTCTCTCTCTCTCTCTCTCTCTCTCTCTCTCTCACACACACACACACACACACACACACACACACACACACACACACACACACACACAGTTTGTCCTGTAATCCTGTCGTTTCTCTCAGGAGAGCCTGTGTTTCGCTCACTGACAGCTGTGCTCTTGACTGGCGAGACGCAAGGCTTCTCTTGTCGTGTGTAAATGCGTCTCTGCTCGTATTTGAAGCGTAATCAGTTCGTTAGGCCTGTCGCTATTGATTAATCATCTGATCGCAGTTATTTAAGATAACACCATAATTGTGCAGTTTACATTTTAATCACATTTTGCCCTTTCTGCCACTAAGAAAGTCAAAGGCATACAAAATGAAAGTTTGTGGGTTTGATTATTATATTATATTATATTATATTAATTATATTATAATATTATGTGAATAATAATTGTCAAATGCATTAAAGTAGGCCTATTTTTATTATATTATATTATATTATATTATATTATATTATATTATATTATATTATATTATATCATATTATATTATATTATATTATATTATATTATATTATATTATATTATATTAGTGATATCACATGGGCACATCATTTTTATGATATGATATCATATCATACGATTCCAAGTAAAACAAAAATGTATTAGTCTTATACTGTAAGTGACATGAACAAAACAGAATCCAAACGTTAATTGCGATTATTTGTATGACAATTATTCATGCGCACAATATCCAGGATGGCGACAGACCTGACGTCTCTATTACACTAAAGAGCCTCCAGCGTTATTTACTCAAACTCTGTCTTTATTAAAAGTGTCGGCACGTTTAATTATTTATGAGTGTTTATTCAAAGCAATAGCTTTGGGATTCCCTGCGTCTTATGTTAGATTTGCTCTGATGAAGAAGCGTATGAATTATTATAATGCATAAGCCTTGAATAATAGAACAAAGCGAGCGCTCGCATGACAGCATCTGTTTCACTCCTCCAGAGGCAGAACAAGTTTCATCTCGACTTCAACTCCAAGTGTGTGACGAGACACACCACACCACACACACACACACACACACACACACACACACACACACACACACACACACACACACACACACACACACACACACACCTGCTGTGAAGGGCTTCTTAGATTGGAAAGGATTGCAAACTTATCCTGGCTCTAATAGAATTGTGATTTGCGGAAAGTGCATTTGAATCCTGAACAGGTGTGTGTGTGTGTGTGGGTGTGTGTGTGTGTGTGTGTGTGTGTGTGTGTGTGTGTGTGTGTGTGTGTGTGTGTGTGTTTGCTGAGAGTCGGAAGAACCACCTTTGGGTCCCATTTCCCAAAAGCATCGGAAATCTGAAGTCAAATGCATTGACATACAGTAATGAACGCATAAAAATAGATGAATGATTAAACACATATGATGTAAACACTGTAATTGCACTTCAGGGGAATCAAGAGGTCATTGTGTGAGAGTATTAGATCAGTGGGTCAGGGTTATACACAATTGCATTTAATGTACACTCTAAAAATGCAATTTTGGGTCAAATATGGACAAACCCACATGTTGGGTTAAAAATGTAACCCAACGGCTGGGTTTGTCCATATTTGACCCAAATTTGTGTTGAAACAACTGCATTTTGCAGTGTAGATGATATTAATAAGTGTTGGTAAGATTTTGTAATGTTTTTGAATGATGAAGTCTCTTCTGCTCACCAAGGCTGCATATAATTTTGATTAAAATAATACAGTAGTGAAATATTATTCCAGTGTAAATCATCTGTTTTCTATGTGAATATATAGTAAAGTGTAATTTATTCCTGTGATCAAAGCTGTATTTTCAGCATCATTACTCCAGTCTTCAGTGTCACATGATCCTTCACAAATCACTCTAATATGATGATTTGATGCTCAAGAAACATTTATGATTATTATCAGTGTTGAAAAAAGCTTCATATTTTTGTTGAAACCTTGATTCAAATTTTATTCAAATGTTTGAGATAATAAGATTTAAAAAAAAAACAATAATAATACTTTTATTCATCGAGGACATGCACATTAAATTGATCGTAAGTGACAGTAAAGATTTATAATGTTACAAAAGATACTAATGCTGTTCTTTTGAACTTTCTATTCATCAAAAAATCCTGACAAAAAAAGAAAATATATGAAATGTATTTTTTTTCTACAATAATATGAAACTGTTTTCAACATTGATAATAATAATAATTGAGCATCAAATCATCATATTAGAGTGATTTCTGAAGGATCATGTGACACTGAAGACTGGAGTAATGATGCTGAAAATTCAGCTTTGATCACAGGAATAAATTACACTTTACTATATATTCACATAGAGAACAGCTGATGTACATTATAATAATATTTCACTATTTTACTGTGTTTTTTTGGATCTCAGTGAGCAGAAGAGACTTCATCATTCAGAAACCTCTGACCAACCCCAAACTCACATTCACTTCATATATTTTAAATTGTTATAATATTTCACAGTTTTTCCTCTAATTTTTCAGTTTTGTCGTCTCATGCACAATTAAGAAGCTGATAATTATTTTAATTTTTTTCCTGTTTTTCGGATGATGTTGTCCCTTTGATTGCGTCAGGAGTGAACACGTCATCTGTGACGGCCAGTGAGTGTCCTTTACGAGTGTGTGATGAGAGGAGGAATTCACTCATTTAGTGTGAAGTGTTTCACGACGGCTGACGACAGCTGTGTGTTCTTGTGCTGGAAGTTGTGTTGCGGTCGAGCACGATGTGTGTTTGTAAACTCATGCAGAGTGAGATATTAATATCCATAACTCCCTGCCGCTTCAATCCCAATAATTTCATCACCGTATAAACTCCTGAACACAGCCGTTATATTTACATCCGATTCATTTGACTGCTTTTATCCAGAGCAACTTTCATTCAATTACAGTGTGTGTGTTCCTGGGAACCGAACCCATGACCTTGATGCCGCTCCGCTGTTTGACACTGTAAAGTGTTTTGTTCTATTATAAATAATAAATGTAAACCCTGAGCAAAACCATCCAGTTCCGTTTGAGTTTGAGTAATAAAAAGGTACAAATCAGTTGTTTTTCCTCTTGATTTTCAGTCAAAAATATATATAAACCTCTTAAAAAATTAGATTAGTTACATAAAATAGAACTGGTTTTCAGAGAATGTATCCTGAATTGAGTTTATTTTTAATTATTTTCTTGTTTTATTTCTAAGGAAGTGCAATTATGAAATTATTATTTATTTTTTTATTCTAGGAAACAATGCAAAAGTACTATTTTTAAGTAGACCTAAGTGTTCTATTTTGATTTTCTTTCATTTTAAATCGTTTATTTAAATTTAAAAAAAATGTATGATTAAAATTAATTTTTTGTATGTTTTTTAATAATTGATTTTTAGAGTAGCGTTTTGTTTTATTCTAAAATAATTTATATAAATTTTACTTTTATATAATTGAATTTACTAAGTGTTAAATCATTTATTTTAGTTTTACATTTGTAGTACACACGTTTTTTTATTTTCTTATTTTATTTATTTATACATTTTTAGTATAGTATTTTGTTTTATTTTAAGTTTAAAATAATTTTAATTAATTACTAATTAAATTAATTAATGAATTACGTTTTTATAATTTGATTTACAAAGTGTTAAATCGTTTATTTATTTTTTTTAAATGTATTAATAGTGTTTTTTGTTGTAATTTAGTCATTTATTTTAATTATAAATTTTTGCGATTATTTTTTTTTTTACTTTTTATTTTGATTTGCTTTTATTTTAAAATAATTTGTTGTATATTTTTTTTTAATTAATTTGTAGTGTAGTGTTTTATCTCGTTATGATTTAATTAATTTTAGTGTGTTTTTATTTTAAAACGATGAGTTAAAAGTCATTTAGTTTAATTTTCCATTTTTATTTAAGTAATTAAGTGACTGAGTCCTTTAAACTAGGATGAGGATCTGTCAAATAATAATTTAGTTCTGTCTTCATCATTTCCTGCTGATGCCGAGCTTGTATTGCTTTAATAAAAGACGAGAGGCTTTAATTCCCTCATTCATCGCAGCGGGTCACGTACTCTCTCCTGTCCCTCCAACTTTCTCATCTCTCACTTGATCTGCTCATTTTCTCTTTCAATCACCCCGTCTCTTCCAGCGTATCCCTCTTTCTGTTCTGAGCAGTAAATTAGCTTCGACTCAGTTCAATTTCCTCAGAGCCGCCTGATGACAATCGCAGTCAAACGGAACATGTTATTGTGTTATTGTGTGTTCATGGCCTCGAGCTTCACACTTTTCATGGGCTACATTCACACAGCAGCAGAGAACGGTTGCCATTTCTATATATCAGGATGCCAAATATATTACAAACGAGAGTGAGGAACTGAACTGAGTCTAGAAAGGGTTATTGTTATAGACGTCTTGTTTCCCCTGTTTTGTGCTGAAGGACTCTTATGTTGAACTTTGTTTCTGTGTTTAGTTCCTGTTTGCTTTTGTTTCCCCTTGTTTGCTGACAGTGATTTATTACTCACACCTGTTCCTCGTTGCAACCTTGTTATCTTATTAATTAGTTTGTGTTTCTTGTGTTGATTTAAGTCTTGTCAAAATAGAGTAAATTACCTTTTGAAAAGAACTTGATGCTTCAAATAATGATTGTATCAATTACATCGTAACGCCACTAATTGACAAGTGACTTAAATGTATTTGTCATTGAATCATTCAATCAAGAGATATTTTCAAAAATGCTGATTCATTCAGTAATGAAATAAGTAAAGTATTTATGAGTGAGTCATTGAATTATTCATTCAATAGATTCGTTAAAAAACACAGATTCATCCAGTAATGAAACAAGTGAAGGATTTATGAGTGAGTCATTGAATCATTCATTCAATAGATTCGTTCAAAAACACAGAATCTTCCAGTAATGAAACAAGTGAAGTCTTTATGAGTGAGTCATTGAATCATTCATTCAATAGATTCGTTCAAGAACACAGATTCATTCAGTAATGAAACAAGTGAAGGATTTATGAGTGAGTCATTGAATCATTCATTCAATAGATTTGTTCAAAAACACAGAATCTTCCAGTAATGAAACAAGTGAAGGATTTATGAGTGAGTCATTGAATCATTCATTCAATAGATTCGTTCAAGAACACAGATTCATTCAGTAATGAAACAAGTGAAGGATTTATGAGTGAGTCATTGAATCATTCATTCAATAGATTCGTTAAAAAACACAGATTCATTCAGTAATGAAACAAGTGAAGTCTTTATGAGTGAGTCATTGAATCATTCATTCAATAGATTTGTTCAAAAACACAGAATCAGTAATGAAACAAGTGAAGTCTTTATGAGTGAGTCATTGAATCATTCATTCAATAGATTCGTTCAAAAACACAGAATCTTCCAGTAATGAAACAAGTGAAGGATTTATGAGTGAGTCATTGAATCATTCATTCAATAGATTCGTTCAAAAACACAGAATCTTCCAGTAATGAAACAAGTGAAGGATTTATGAGTGAGTCATTGAATCATTCACTCAATAGATTCGTTCAAAAACACAGATTCATCCAGTAATGAAACAAGTATTTATGAGTGAGTCATTGATTCATTCATTCAATAGATTCGTTAAAAAACACAGATTCATCCAGTAATGAAACAAGTGAAGTCTTTATGAGTGAGTCATTGAATCATTCATTCAAACCTTCCTTTAAAATAAAATAAAAAATCCATTGTAAGTAATAAAACATTTTTAAACAGACTGCAGCAATTATGATTTGTAAGAACCTGTAGTAAATTGTGTTTTTATTTATTTATTTAGTTAGTTGTCTGTTCAGAATTGTGTTTGATTCGTGATCTCCATTTAAAACAAAACAAATCGTGATTCTCAGTTTTTCCAGAATCGTGCAGCTCAATTTATTTGACACATTCCCAACTTGAAAAGTGTCCGTCGTAAACCTGATCTTGAATCTTGATTATATTTTGGCCGATCTGATTCTGATAACAGTAAAGTGCACTCAGCTCCTTTTAACACCATTTACCATGTTTTAATAAATTTATCCAACTTTACTCCAAACGATGCACACAAAATGTGTCCTCCATTCTGTCTTTGCTTGGTTCTTTCATTAAAGTCTCCCTGTAGTCAATCATTTCATCCCTTAAAACTCCTCTTTGATCGCCAAAATGACATATTTAAGCGTTTCTTCCTTGAAAAAGCCTTTAACTGTCATTGTTGCACTTTTATGCATAAACATTATTTATGTGCATGCTGTGTTTACATGGCGAATAATTATGCAGTCTTTAATTTATTGTAAAATCCTGTATTTTGATGAAGTGATGTTGGAGAGTGGTAATGAAGTGTTTTGGTGATCAATGACCCCTGTCATCAACACACCCCCGTAATGAAGTCTTTGTGCCGCTGTTGTGCATTCGATGCTTTCCGCCGCATCACTTCATTAGTCATTTAAACAACCGCTCGTTTGCAGCATTTAATTAAGTTTCAGCACAAACAGCCAAAGGCTCGCGGCCCTTTCGCGTTCGCATCTGTAGTCCTCTGGACGTTCTCCAGGTCTCGGATCAGAGTTTATCTCCGACTGTGGATCTTCATCCCCATCTGTGCGCTGGTGTCTTCAGGCTCTGGTGAAGCTTTAGAGACGCTCAGCTCATGTCGATGAGAGCTGATCTGATCTGCATTTGTTGCTGGAGATGTTCAGATGAAGGATTTCAGATGCTTGTCATACACTGATAAAGATCTGTGAAGTCTGTGCTCTAATGCAGTGAAATGGCCCTCATGATGATTAATGCTTCATGTATTGACCAACTAACGGTTAAAGCTACACTGTGTGATATTTTCCCCCATCTAGTGGTGAAACTGTATATGACTACCCAGTGAATATTAGTTTCTGTTCCTTTCAATTCCGAGGGCGTTTTAACTCCTACGGTGGCCGTATTATTGCAAATACATCCAAATATCGTCACCATTGGAATCGGCTATCCCAGCATAATCAGATTAGGCTAAAGTTACATTGTGTACAAAGTAAAAGCAATTAAAAATAACTCAAATTTACAGTGTCCTTTTTTTATAAAGCTTAAAGGAGAAGTCCAGTCAATTTTAACATTGAGCTCATTTTTTTGTAAATTTGGAGTGCTGTCAATACAGAGAACAACGACAAAAATCGGTGTTGCCTACACCGTGTTATCCTCTTTTTAAAATCTGCACCCTGTTGACTTCAATGGGGCAAGTTTTAAACTTAAAGGAGAAGTTCACTTTTAAAAAAACTTTTGCTGATAATTTACTCACCCCCATGTCATCCAAGATGTCCATGTCTTTCTTTCTTCAGTCGAAAAGAAATTAAGGTTTTTGATGAAAACATTCCAGGATTTTTCCCCATATTATGGATTCTAATGGGACCCAAACGGTTCAAGGTCCAAATGACAGTTTCAGTGCAGCTTCAAAGGGCTTTAAACGATACCAGACGATGAATAAGGGTCTTATCTAGCGAAACGATCGGTCATTTCAAAAATAAATAAAAAAGTTTACGTTTTATAAGCACAAATGTTCGCCTTGCTCTGTTCTGTGATGCACGTTCGTGACGTCACGTAATACGCAATTACGTTGAAAAGGTCACGCTTGAAAAATGTTCTTTTTGGCTTTTTAATATTAAAGCACCCAGGATACGCACACGAATGGGCATTTTAAACGATAAACTGACACAAATACATCTGAAAATGTGTACATGGTCCTCCTTCCGCACATTTGTAAACACGTCAAGCGTGACCTTTTCAACGTAATTGCGTATTACGTGACGTCACGAACGCGCATCACAGAACAGAGCAAGGCGAACATTTGTGCTTATAAAACTTCAACTTTTTTATTTATTTTGGAAATGACCGATCGTTTCGCTAGATAAGACCCTTATTCATCGTCTGGTATCGTTTAAAGCCCTTTGAAGCTGCACTGAAACTGTCATTTGGACCTTGAACCGTTTGGGTCCCATTGGACTCCATAATATGGGGGGAAATCCTGGAATGTTTTCATCAAAAACCTTAATTTCTTTTCGACTGAAGAAATAAAGACATGGACGATGGATGGATGACATGGGGGTGAGTAAATTATCAGCAAAAGTTTTTTTAAAAGTGAACTTCTCCTTTAACATCCTTGATGTGTCATTACAAGTGCACAGCCAATGTGAGTGATTCCTTCAGAGTGAACACGGGTGAATCTGACTGCAGTAGATGTGAAAGATATGAAAAAAAATGATGTTATTTCAGCCAGCGCTCATACCTGTATTTACATCCTGTTTTCAGTCGAAGTCCATAGTAGTCGATTGTTGAGTTCACGCGTGTGATCATAGGTAACTAAACCTATGCGTGTGAATTTGGCAATCGATTACTATGGACTTAGACCAAATTTTAAAAAGAGGATAACACGGTGTAGGCAACACCAATTTTTGTCGTTGTTCTCTGTACTGACAGCACTCCAAATGTACAAAAAAATGAGCTCAATGTTAAAATTGACCGGAGTTCTCCTTTAAGAAATTGCGGCTTTAAAACTATTCATCACCTGTGATCCGTCGCAGCACAGATTTATGTTACAAGGTAAATAATACTTTTTCACAATTGACGCGAGGAAAAGTAACGCAAGTTATACTCTCGGTCGTTCTGCCGTTATGCACAACCATGCTATGCGAATTTACACAAATAGGCTGAATTACCTGTCGAGAAGAAAGCAGGCAACTTCGGCGTCCGTTTTAAAATCTTTGCTCCTCATGAGCTCTTTCCTTCTGGGAAAAGTTACTCCAGTTTTGACTTTGGTCTTGCTGATTTGCGTTGACGTTTTAATTCTCTCTTTCGCTTCCTTGGCGACTCTTACATGTCCTCGAAAACAGGCGTGATCCTCCATCAGCAATCTTTCAAATCTGCCGGCAGTCGCGAGTAATCTCCCCCTCGCATTCGTCACGGCGCCACTGAGTGTAAAACGCGAAAGGCGAAGCTTGAATTTCCAGGTTTGTCCCTCTTTGGCTAATGTATTTTCAAGATGGAGGCACAACATGGCTTCCGCCATTCGAGAGACTCGCTCGTATGTATTATAAATGGCAGATTCTACGCTTATGAGAATACTTTATTAGTTGGTGGAAGTAATTACACATTAATGAGCACATATACTTTTGATAGAACTTTTTTTTTTTTTGCTAAGAATCAACTTAAAAAGTTACACAGTGTAGCTTTAACCTTAGTTTACATGTCTCTACTAGATCTACTATTTCAGTCGAACCCCTTCGAGATAAAATA
This sequence comes from Vimba vimba, assembly GCA_022828995.1. Taxonomy (NCBI): domain Eukaryota; kingdom Metazoa; phylum Chordata; class Actinopteri; order Cypriniformes; family Leuciscidae; genus Vimba; species Vimba vimba. The sequence continues at coordinate 1,465,261 of CM040822.1, forward strand.
TTTACCCCTGTGATTTATGTTAATTAATATTTCAGTAATTTAACAACATATTCACGTCAATTCTGATGTTGGTTAATGGTCACATGACATGCAGATAAAAAAAATTAAAAAAAATTATTTTGATTTGATTTTAAAATTATTTATTTATTTTAATTTGACCTTTTTGATTTGAATATATATCATTACATTTTTCTCACTAACCTCAGTTTGGGAAACCCTGTACTAGTGGAAAATCAGTCAATTTTAATGAAAATATTTTGGCATTTTATTATTATAGTTGTACTTGTTTAATAAAAGCAGAATCAGCAGCTGATTATGTCTACAATGTCAACACCAGGACTAGTTTTCATTAATATTTTAATATTAGCTTTTATTTGTATGTTTTCGTTTTAATTTTAGTTTAGGTTTTAGTAATTTTGTAATGTGCTTTTGACAATTTTTTTAATATATATATTATATTTGGTTTTAGTTCTAGCGCTTCAACTTAATTTATGTCAATTACTTGCCAAGGCAACGTCAAATTTTAGTTTTTTCTCTTTATTGTTTTTTTTTTAGCTTTATTTAAAATGACCTAAAAAATGTGGTTGCACTTTACTTAAAGCCTTTGAATATAATGCTTTATAAAAGTTTTTTTAATGCATTACTTATGCCTTGTAATGCACCTTAATATGCACTGTATGATATCATGAATAATTCAACCACAGTTTTAAAACATTATAACACTTATGTATTTATTGAACACAAGTATAATTCATTAAAACACACAACAAACAACCAATTTCAGATGTAACAAGGAATCTGCAAATATTATAATGCATTTAACTTTGGTTACAGTTATTTATGAAAAGATATAATGCATTATAATGTACATTTATGAATACCCTTATAATGCATTATACGTAAAGTGTTACCAGATATGATTATTGTTAGTTGACAGCGACACTGTGATGTGGCTCAGAGACACAAGTGTGCATCTTGTCATGAACCGTTTCCGGGAATCATTTGCTTATAGTTGCAATCCTTTATTTTATCTTTTGCATAATTCCAAATACATTTGTCTGTTTTAAAAAGTTGCACAAAAATGCAATGCTTCTCTTTTCAAAGTAGCGTTCTCCAACACTGGTGGGAAACCAGTGAGCCTTTTATAGATGGCAGTCAGTCCTCCAAACGATTGACCTCTGACCTCAGCCGTCACATGACCGTCGACAGATGGAACATTTCAGATCCCAGTTCCCAGATGCCAATCCACAAATGAAGAACGCCGTGACACGTTCATGAATCTTCCAGCAATAGCTCCTGTCCGACTCCACCTGTCAATCATCACCAGTGAGATCTGCGGCGTCCATCTTGAGTCGTGTTGTTCTGACGGGCATCAGAGTCCTCCATCTGTCACTGACAGATTCACACAGAAAAAACACTCTCATCCCTCTTTTGGTCCTTTGATTTCAAGCTTAACGTCTTATTCACTGTTACGCCGTGTCCGACCGTGTATGATGATCTGATGCTCAAGAAACATTAATGGTTATTATCACTGTTAAAAACAGTTGTGTAAAAAAATTTTTTTTCATGATTCGTTGATGAATAGAAAGTTCAGAAGGACAGCGTTTATCTGAAATATAAAGCTTTTGTAACATTAAACGCTACCGTTCAAAAGTTTGGGGTCGGAAATAATTTTTTGTTGTTGAAAGAAATTAAAGAAATTAATGCTTTTATTCAGAAAGGATGCAATAAAGTGTCAATAAAGACATTTATAATGTTACAAGAGGTTCTATTTTAAACAAATGCTGTTCTATATATATATATATATATATATATATACATCTTAGTTATATATAGTTGTTTGTATGCATGTATGTATGTATGTATGTATGTATATATATATATATATATATATATATATATATATATATATATATATATATATATATATATATATATAGTGTCTTCAAACGTGGCCGTCTGATCTGTTACTCACACCTGTGTGTGTGCACGGCTCTTGTTAGTGAGTGATGTGGATAATTAATCCCATAAGCATTTAAAGTTAACAAATACAACCTTTGATTTTAATAATGTATTAGTAAATGTTCAAAATAATATGAACTAAGATTACTAAATGCTGTAGAAGTGTTGTTCATTCTTAGCTCATGCTAACTAAGGTAGTTAACTAATGTTAACTAATGAACCTTATAGTACAGTGTTACTCTAGTTGCATGAATCTGCTTAACGCTCTGCATTTGTCGTGTCACTCGGGCCGGGTCCGGTTCACATACGAGCACTCGCTGAGCCGGACTGAGCAGTGCTTGTGAATCTGTTAATGTGAAATGAATGAGCTCGATGATTCCCCACAGAATGTTGATCGTTGTGTCGGTCATTGCAGAAAATGAGCGTCTGCTGTCCAGAACAATTGAGACACTCAGTTAATCTGTTCAAACATGTTCTTGTGTTCACACACACACACTGCGAGACGCAGGAGTCCTGAGAGGAGAGAGCTGAAATCTGGTTTGCTTGACTAAACCAAAGAGGATGAGTGTGTGTGTGTGTGTGTGAGAGAGAGAGAGAGTGTGTGTGTGCATTTGCATTCTTTATTTTTTATTTTATAGCATTGTAAAACTGAGACTCATGACGTGAGACACTGAAGAGAACAGTGTGTGAAGCATCAGCACAAGATGTCTAATGCAACATAGAAAAATGATTACAAATAGCACAGATGGAATGTATAAATGCGTCCTGTACTGGATGAATGTGCATACACACACACACACACATATATATGTATATACACACACATATGTATACATGCATACATACATTTATATTTTTTGTCAGTTTTTAAGGGTTATTAAATGATTTACTTCTTAATGTCTTCATTTTCATTTAGGAGCTTTTTTCAACAAAAAATAATTTTGTTTTAATTATTCTGCATATCATTTATTTTTATTTTATATCAATATTATTTGTTTTATTTTTTTGCATCCAATTCCAAGGGTCTAGTTCCTTTTTTTTTTTTTTGTCAGACATTCTTTGACACACAACGCATATAAAAAATCACAATATCACAGCAGAGACATGGAAAGCTATGAAATAGAAAGATAATGACATTGTCTGTGAAATCTGGTTTGCTTGACTAAACCAAGGACGTGTGTGTGTGTGTGTGTGTGTGTGTGTGTGTGTGTGTGTGTGTGTGTGTGTGTGTGTGTGTGTGTGTGTGTGTGTGTGTGTGTGTGTGTGTGTGTGTGTGTGTGTGTGTGTGAGAAACTCTGGCCACTATCTTCCCCTGCAGCCTAATATTCATGGTCAGGTCCCTAACGACAGCATGTTCTCTTTGAAGTGTACTAACCTGCTGAGAGTCACTGAACACACACACACACACACACACACACACACACACACACACTAACCTTGAGCAAGGTGAGAAGAAGAGCTTGTTCTTTAAAGTCCTCATGAGAGATTACTAAACTGAGAGAGATCTTGTTCTGGACCGCAGTAAAGCCTCTGTACGATCACACAGTTTACACTGTATGTTTGCTTCAAACTAAATTATAATATATAGTTATTCTATAATATGACTAGACCTCAGAGGTAAATCAGTGTGTGTTTTTTGCCTGGGAAAACCATGCATGCTTAGTAGGAGTGGGAGAAAACTAATCTCGGATGCATCGCGATTCTGAAAAGGTTTGATTATTGCATGTAATGATTTTTGTCTGCTCTCCTTTATTACTTTATATTTGCTTGTGTGTTTTGAAGCGATATTCAGTGAACAATTCTTAAAATAAACAACCAATCAAAAGATTTAATTTTTTTTAAAGAAGTCTCTTCTGCTCACCAAGGCTGCATTTATTTGATTAAAAATACAACAAAAAAAACGGTAATATTGGCAAATATTATGACAATTTAAAATAATCGTTTTCTATTTTATATATTAGAGTGATTTGTGAAGGATCATGTGACACTGAAGACTGGAGTAATGATGCTGAAAATTCAGCTTTAATCACAAGAATAAATTACACTTTACTATATATTCACATAGAAAACAGTTATTTTAAATTGTAATAATACTTCACATTTTACCGTATTTTTGATTAAATAAATGCAGCCTTGGTGAGCAGAAGAAACTTCTTTTAAAAACATAAAAAATCTTACCGATTCAAAACTTTTGACTGGTAGTGTACACTGAAATAAAAGAAGAAAAAAATGTAGAAAAAATCACAAATTTCACAAACAATGAGAAAGTTTTAGTTAGAAAGTTTTTTAGTTTTTAGTAATTTCTGAGTCCAGCATATATATATATATATATATATATGAAGAGTTCAGATGCAAAAGCCTCTAAGTGTCATCTGAAATTTTCTTCTAGAATGATCATTTTTATAAAGCTCGTATATTTAAGTTAAATAATTTCACTTAAATAGCAATGCAAATGACCTATTAATTGTCATTTATGTGAAATTATTGAACTTAAATATACAAGCTTTATAAAAATGATCATTCTAGAAGAAAATTTCAGATGACACTTAGAGACTTTTGTATCTGAACTCTTCATATATATATATATACAGTATATGACCCTGGACCACAAAACCAGTCACATGGGTCAATTTATTTTAAATTGAGATTTAGACATCATATGAAAGCTGAATAAATAAGCTTTTGTTAGGATAAGACAATATTTGGGAGATACAACTATATGAAAATCTGGAATCTGAGGGTGCAAAAAAATCGAAACATTGAGAAAATCTCCTTTAAAGTTGTCCATTTCTATTGGTGATTGTGCTTCATTCACTCACAAAAATAAATGTTTTATATATATACGGTAGGAAATGTACAAAATATCTTCATGGAACATGATCTTTACTTAATATCCTAATGATTTTTGGCATAAAAGAAAAATCGATCATTTTGACCCATATATATGTATTGTTGGCTATTGCCACAGATACACCCGTGCGACTCGTGATCCAGGGTCAGATATGATATTAGCATCCCTGTTCCTCTTGTTTTCCGCCTCCTTAATCCCAGTGTGTTCCTCCGAGGCCGGCCGGGTTAAGCGCGCTGCTGAAGTGTGTGTTCAGGTGTTATCCGCTCACAGCCAGATGCTGATGTTAACCTGCTGTGTGTAAATTGTTTATGAGCTTGTTGTTTTCCCATCGTGATCTTCACAGCGGTGGAAAGGTTAGAGCGCCTTTCTAAACTTTTCTTTTCACCTTGAAAGCTTGTTTATTCCTTCATTGCTGTTATAATACAGGGAGAACATAGTGTTTTAAGCCACAAGATCAAGTGTTTTACAGCAACAGTCTTAAATGCTGAAGATAAAATACTAGGGCTGTAACAGTATATCGCGTCACAATATATCGCAATACGAAAATGCAACATGTATCGTGTATAGTTCACCCAAAATGAAAATTACTGTGTGAGAAAAAATTCTAGTTTTCAGAGTTTTAGTGTCAGTACTACATTAAACTACTATATAATGTTGAATATAATGTATAATAATGCAATGTGGGAATATTTGTGTGTCCTGATAATGCCAGATGTCTGATGTTACCAGTAAAAAGTGGCCTACATTATTTTAAACATATCAAGTCAGTGACAGAGTTCAAGCATATTCATCTAAAATAATTCTGTTTTCATCTTCAGAATCATGAATATTGTTATTCTGGCGTCTCTATTGTCCTGCATTGGGTTTCAGCACCAAGTCTATTCATTTACACACACAATGTAACACCAAATGTAGCATTTCAATCAACAGTGCATATTTTGTTAACATCCTAAATAGTATTCGAAATTAGGATTAGTGTGACCCAAATCGTAGTATGTTTAAATGAGTATTGCAAAGGTACCTGGATTGTCCGGTCGAGGATTTGATTAGAACTACAAGAAAGTGTTAAAAAACTACAAACATGGCGGAAGATTTCACTGTCAATCAGAGATTAGCGAAGATTAGATGAAGCGATGAGCTTGTGTAAGAAAAATATTAATATTTAACACGTTACAAAGTAAAATTCTAGCAACCAGCCAAACGAACATACGGATTCCACTTACGCCTAAAGCGCAACTTGCGCAACTTGTGACGTCAGAAGTAGCGTAGTGCGTTATGGCGTAGCGTCAATATCAGCAGTGCGTCACATTACTCGCATAAGTTGCGCTTTACACTGAAGTCGAATCCGTATGTTTGTTTGGCCGGAAGCTAGTTATTTTACTTTATGAAGTATTAAATATGAATATTTTTCTTACAAAAAAAACTCATCGGTTTGCTTCAGAAGGCCTTTATTAAACCCCCCGGAGCAGTATGGAGCACTTTTATGATGGATAGATGCACTTTTATGATGGATAGATGCACTTTATGATGGATAGATGCACTTTATGATGGATAGATGCACTTTATGATGGATAGATGCACTTTTATCATGGATAGATGCACTTTATGATGGATAGATGCACTTTTATCATGGATAGATGCACTTTTATGATGGATAGATGCACTTTTATGATGGATAGATGCACTTTTATCATGGATAGATGCACTTTATGATGGATAGATGCACTTTTATTATGGATAGATGCACTTTTATGATGGATAGATGCAATTTTATGATGGATAGATGCACTTTATGATGGATAGATGCACTTTTATCATGGATAGATGCACTTTTATTATGGATAGATGCACTTTTATTATGGATAGATGCACTTTTATGATGGATAGATGCACTTTTATGATAGATAGATGCACTTTATGATGGATAGATGCACTTTTATTATGGATAGATGCACTTTTATGATGGATAGATGCACTTTTATGATGGATAGATGCACTTTTATTATGGATAGATGCACTTTTATGATGGATAGATGCACTTTTATGATAGATGGATAGATGCACTTTTATTATGGATAGATGCACTTTTATGATGGATAGATGCACTTTTATGATGGATAGATGCACTTTTATGATAGATAGATGCACTTTATGATGGATAGATGCACTTTTATGATGGATAGATGCACTTTAATGATGGATAGATGCACTTTTATGATGGATAGATGCACTTTTATGATGGATAGATGCACTTTTATCATGGATAGATGCACTTTTATGATGGATAGATGCACTTTTATGATGGATAGATGCACTTTATGATGGATAGATGCACTTTTATCATGGATAGATGCACTTTTATCATGGATAGATGCACTTTTATGATGGATAGATGCACTTTATGATGGATAGATTCACTTTATGATGGATAGATGCACTTTTATGATGGACAGATGCACTTTTATGATAGACAGATGCACTTTATGATGGATAGATGCACTTTATGATGGACAGATGCACTTTTATGATGGACAGATGCACTTTTTTGAGCTTCAAACTGTTGGTTGCAATCCACTGCCATTATAAAGCTCAGAAGCGTCAGGGTGTTTATTAATATAACTCTGATTGTATTCGTCTGAAAGAAGAAAGTCACACCTAGGATGGCTTGAGGGAGAGTAAATCATGGGCTACTTTTCATTTTAAAGTGAACTACTCCTTTAAGTAACCAGCCATTGGCATGTGTGGCAAAACGTTAGTTTTAGTCCCTGGGCGTCACTGATGAACTGAATCTGCGTCACAAAATATGTGCCGAATGCAGAGTAAAACTGAACTGTTTGTGCTTGTTTGAGTTCGTGTGGTAAATCAATTCTATCTTTGTAGCGGATTTGGTTCAGTTGTGATGTGTTTTGTGCGGTGATGAGTGTGTCCTTGTGATCACGGTCGTGTGACGCTGACACAGGGAGAGTTTGTCCTCTGTCGGTCGAGAAGCGCCGGCGGCTATGTGTGTGTGTGTGTGTGTGTTCAGCTCTCATGTCTAATTCAACAAGAATGACTAAACCTTCATTACACACACATTCAGGGAAAAACGCAAACTGACTGCGTCTGGAATGACATACTATGTGGAAGTATGTCAGTTATCTGTGTGTGTGGAATAGTGTAGTTAGGATGCTGCCTATGTAGACACTAAGAGCCCTATCATACACCCGGTGTGACGCAAGTGTGTTTTGCTAGCTTCAGCCCAACACAGTTTTCATTTTCTCGTCCTGCGCCACGTTGTTTAAATAGCAAATGCATGTGCGTCTATTTGTGCTGGTCTGAAAACCAGGTGTGTGTTCAGGGTCCTTGTTGGAGCGTTGATATTTTGTGGAACTGAAATAGACTAAGACATTGGCCAACAAAAACCTAGTCTAAAGTCAATGGCACAATATTTATTTTGTTCTTTAAAGGGCTTATTTACAATTAGTAATGTGCGCCTATAGGCGGGTCCACAACACGCGTACACTCGGCTTATTACACACACACTTTGCTTATTACACACACACTCTGCTTATTAAACACATACACAGCCTGCTTATTTTACACACACACACACACACACACACACACACACACACACACACACACACACACACACACACACACACACACACACACACACACACACACACACACACTCTGCTTATTATACACACTCTGCTTATTACACACACACACACACACACACACACACACACTCTTCTTATTATGCACACACACACACTGCTTATTACACACACACACACACACACACACACACACTGCTTATTACACACACACACACACACACACACACACACACACACACACACACACTCTGCTTATTACTCACACATGGACGCGCAGCAGCACACAAACATGCAAAATATTATAAATAAAAGGATTACAAAGTAAAAGATTAATATTGTGTACATAAAGATATGGTGGAATCCAGCTTGTCCCGTATATGGTCTGCTTGAGCTTTAACCACACACACACACACACACACACACACACACACACACACACACACACACACACACACACACACACACACACACACACACACAGCTTTAACCTCATGCACGAGCAGATCTGTTTCCTCTCTAGAGACGCTTCTCAGTTTTTCCGCTTGCAAATTCCTCCATGTAAATAGCGAATCCGCCGTGGCGCGAGCGCAACTGGCTTTTAAAGGGAATGGGAGATGAGACTCTGATTGGTTTATTTCACGTTACGCCCAAAACACACCCATTACTCATTAAGAGAATAGGGAAAACACTTTTAGACCAGCGCCGGGAGCGCCGACCATTTGTCCCGTCGTTAAACTAGCAAAAGTGGATTCGGACCCTGCCTAGTCAGCATGATCCAATTTAAAATGTGATTGGATTTTTGCGGGTGACAGTCAGCCTCAGTAATTACTCATAAGTAATCACTCTTGTAGGGTCACGTGTCGTGAAGTACGGGTGATTAGTAGCCTACGATTTCCCTCTACTAGTGATCTGTGAGAGACAGTATCGTTGTCACAAACTAAGTTTTAAGTTAAGTTTTGTTTTCATGGCAAATAAGTATTTCTGTTGTGCTGTTTGTTAAAGCAGTATGTGTGTGTGCTGTGGTTGTGTAGCTGGGTTTTTTCTGATCAGTCTGTATATACAGACAACTTGATTCAAATGTGCATGAATGGATACGCATAGATGTGTACTTCTTTTGGTAGGAGTGTTAAACACTAGGGGTTATTTGTATCTTTATTTGTTCACTAGGGGTTATTTGTCTGTTTATTTGTTGACTGGGGTTATTTGTCTGTATGTGTTCACTAGGGGGTTATTTGTGTGTTTATTTGTTCACTAGGGGTTATTTGTGTGTTTATTTGTTCACTAGGGGTTATTTGTCTGTTTATGTGTTCACTAGGGGTTATTTGTCTGTTTATGTGTTCACTAGGGGTTATTTGTCTGTTTATGTGTTCACTAGGGGTTATTTGTCTGTAATTGTTCACTAGGGGGTTATTTGTCTGTTTATGTGTTCACTGGGGGTTATTTGTCTGTAATTGTTCACTAGGGGGTTATTTGTCTGTTTATGTGTTCACTAGGGGGTTATTTGTCTGTATTTGTTCAATGTGTTCACTAGGGGGTTATTTGTCTGTATGTGTTCACTAGGGGTTATTTGTCTGTATGTGTTCACTAGGGGTTATTTGTCTGTATTTGTTCACTGGGGGTTATTTGTCTGTTTATGTGTTCACTAGGGGTTATTTGTCTGTATGTGTTCACTAGGGGGTTATTTGTCTGTATGTGTTCACTAGGGGTTATTTGTCTGTTTATGTGTTCACTAGGGGTTATTTGTCTGTTTATGTGTTCACTAGGGGGTTATTTGTCTGTACGTGTTCACTAGGGGTTATTTGTCTGTTTATGTGTTCACTAGGGGGTTATTTGTCTGTATGTGTTCACTAGGGGTTATTTGTCTGTATTTGTTCACTGGGGGTTATTTGTCTGTTTATGTGTTCACTAGGGGTTATTTGTCTGTATGTGTTCACTAGGGGTTATTTGTCTGTATTTGTTCACTGGGGGTTATTTGTCTGTTTATGTGTTCACTGGGGGTTATTTGTTTGTAATTGTTCACTAGGGGTTATTTGTCTGTTTATGTGTTCACTAGGGGGTTATTTGTCTCTTTATTTGTTCACTAGGGGGTTATTTGTCTGTATGTGTTCACTAGGGGTTATTTGTCTGTTTATGTGTTCACTGGGGGTTATTTGTTTGTAATTGTTCACTAGGGGTTATTTGTCTGTTTATGTGTTCACTAGGGGGTTATTTGTCTCTTTATTTGTTCACTAGGGGGTTATTTGTCTGTATGTGTTCACTAGGGGTTATTTGTCTGTTTATGTGTTCACTAGGGGTTATTTGTCTCTTTATTTGTTCACTAGGGGTTATTTGTCTGTATTTGTTCACTGGGGGTTATTTGTCTGTTTATGTGTTCACTAGGGGTTATTTGTTCACTAGGGGTTATTTGTCTGTATGTGTTCACTAGGGGTTATTTGTCTGTATGTGTTCACTAGGGGTTATTTGTCTGTATGTGTTCACTAGGGGTTATTTGTTTGTAATTGTTCACTAGGGGTTATTTGTCTGTTTATGTGTTCACTGGGGGTTATTTGTCTCTTTATTTGTTCACTAGGGGTTATTTGTCTGTATATGTGTTCACTAGGGGTTATTTGTCTCTTTATTTGTTCACTAGGGGTTATTTGTCTGTATGTGTTCACTAGGGGTTATTTGTCTGTATTTGTTCACTGGGGGTTATTTGTCTGTTTATTTGTTCACTAGGGGTTATTTGTCTCTTTATTTGTTCACTAGGGGTTATTTGTCTGTATGTGTTCACTAGGGGTTATTTGTCTGTATTTGTTCACTGGGGGTTATTTGTCTCTTTATTTGTTCACTAGGGGGTTATTTGTCTCTTTATTTGTTCACTAGGGGGTTATTTGTCTGTATTTGTTCACTGGGGGTTATTTGTCTGTTTATGTGTTCACTGGGGGTTATTTGTTTGTAATTGTTCACTAGGGGTTATTTGTCTGTTTATGTGTTCACTAGGGGGTTATTTGTCTCTTTATTTGTTCACTAGGGGGTTATTTGTCTGTATGTGTTCACTAGGGGTTATTTGTCTGTTTATGTGTTCACTAGGGGTTATTTGTCTCTTTATTTGTTCACTAGGGGTTATTTGTCTGTATTTGTTCACTGGGGGTTATTTGTCTGTTTATGTGTTCACTAGGGGTTATTTGTTCACTAGGGGTTATTTGTCTGTATGTGTTCACTAGGGGTTATTTGTCTGTATGTGTTCACTAGGGGTTATTTGTCTGTATGTGTTCACTAGGGGTTATTTGTTTGTAATTGTTCACTAGGGGTTATTTGTCTGTTTATGTGTTCACTGGGGGTTATTTGTCTCTTTATTTGTTCACTAGGGGTTATTTGTCTGTATATGTGTTCACTAGGGGTTATTTGTCTCTTTATTTGTTCACTAGGGGTTATTTGTCTGTATGTGTTCACTAGGGGTTATTTGTCTGTATTTGTTCACTGGGGGTTATTTGTCTGTTTATTTGTTCACTAGGGGTTATTTGTCTCTTTATTTGTTCACTAGGGGTTATTTGTCTGTATATGTGTTCACTAGGGGTTATTTGTCTCTTTATTTGTTCACTAGGGGTTATTTGTCTGTATGTGTTCACTAGGGGTTATTTGTCTGTATTTGTTCACTGGGGGTTATTTGTCTGTTTATTTGTTCACTAGGGGTTATTTGTCTGTTTATGTGTTCACTAGGGGTTATTTGTCTCTTTATTTGTTCACTAGGGGTTATTTGTCTGTATGTGTTCACTAGGGGTTATTTGTCTGTATTTGTTCACTGGGGGTTATTTGTCTGTTTATGTGTTCACTAGGGGTTATTTGTCTGTATGTGTGTTCACTAGGGGGTTATTTGTCTCTTTATTTGTTCACTAGGGGTTATTTGTCTGTATGTGTTCACTAGGGGTTATTTGTCTGTATTTGTTCACTGGGGGTTATTTGTCTGTTTATATGTTCACTAGGGGTTATTTGTCTCTTTATTTGTTCACTAGGGGTTATTTGTCTGTATATGTGTTCACTAGGGGGTTATTTGTCTCTTTATTTGTTCACTAGGGGTTATTTGTCTGTATATGTGTTCACTAGGGGTTATTTGTCTGTATATGTGTTCACTAGGGGTTATTTGTCTCTTTATTTGTTCACTAGGGGTTATTTGTCTGTATATGTGTTCACTAGGGGTTATTTGTCTCTTTATTTGTTCACTAGGGGTTATTTGTGTGTTTAGTGAGCTCTCGGACGCTCACACAGCCTCTCAGCAGAGAAGAGCTTGTTATAATCCATTACATGGCCTCAGAAATGAGCCTGAGCTGCACCTGTAGATGTGTGTTACGTGCGTGACGAACACACACACACACACACACACACACACACACACACATACAAATACACACACACAATTCTTCCTGGAGAAGAATTCAGAGCTGAATGATAATTATTTCCCACAACACAACATGCTCAGTAGTGATGTTTGCAGTTTGTTTACGCCTGTCTCATGAAAAGTCCTCGCCTCTGTGTTTCGGTTGTTCTAGATTCTGTTTGTTTCCTCCCACTGAATGCTTGAGAAGAATGTTTTTTGAGCTGTGTGTTCATGGTGTTTATTTATTCATCCGTTTTATGTAGTAAAACGAACTTCTGCTCAACATGGGGCCAGATTTTGTAAAAAGGGTTTACTTCCAACATCTTTGACATGAGCTGGAAAGCACAGCATGATTAAATTTTCAAAATTATCTAAATGAAGAAATGAGTGATTGGATACAATTATTGTTTCTGTTGATTAATAAGCACTGTCCATACATACATACATACATACATACATACATATATCCACACACACTTCAATACATCCATCCATCCATCCATCCACCCACACATACATCCAAACATCCACCCATACATGCATGCATAGATACAAACATACATACTGTATATACATGCATGCATCTATCATCCATATATACATACATGCATACATACATACTTACAAACATACATACATACATACATGCATACGTACTGTATATACACATCAATACATACATACATACATACTTCCATACATGCATGCATTCATCCATACGTACATACACCCATCCATTAAAATTAAATAAAAAAAATATAAAAGGCAGTTTACCAAAGAAAAATGTAATGAATAATAAATGAATGAATCCGCTATTTCAAAATCAGATTTTTGAGCCCAGTTATGTTGTTTTGTATGTTGTTGTGCTGAAGCAGGATTTCAAACACCTTTCGCTGCCGTTCTCACAGCTCAATCTTTTTCTGGTTCCTTTGGCATCTCGTATTTCTCGCTCCATTTATAGCGGGAGTGATCGCACATTCTCTCTCTCTCTCTCTCTCTCTCTCTCTCTCTCTCTCTCTCTCTCTCTCTCTCTCTCTCTCTCTCTCTCTCTCTCTCTCTCGTGGTTGTGGTGGGTTGCGGGCCCCGGGGCCGCGGGTGACGGTGTGCTGACCCTCCTCATAAATCACAGAGCATGAAACAGACTCGCGGCGAAACACGCTCTCCTCCGCTGAAGCGCCCGCTGGACAACACGCTTCACAAGCCTGAGGAACACGCACTGAGAGACAGAGATTCACATCATTTTCTTATGAGATTCAGTCATTTACTCACTCTAATGCAGTTTAAACTCATATTTATGTGCTTATTGTGGATCATAACAGTTGTTCATATTCTTCTGAAATCATATGTTTCTTTGTGTAAAAAAAAACAATTCGTAGAAAATCTTCCCTTTTAAACACAGCTCTAAAATTGTATTAATGCTTGTATCAGATTATAGTGGCATTTAATATTTATTTATAGTACTTATGTATTTATTTTGTATTACTTTTAAATTATATTTTATTTTGAAATATCTTTGAGAGTGACACTAGATGTCACTCTTTTGACCTTTGACCCCACTCAAATATCCCATAATATAACAGAATTTTTTTAATTATTTATTTTATTTGTAATTTATTCTAATTTTAAATTATTATAATGTATTTAATTTATTTTGTATTTTTTTTTATTACTTTTAAATTATATTTTATTTTAAATAACTGATTTGTATTAGGCCTATTTTATTTTTATTTATAGTTTGTATTATTTGTATTGTTTTATTTTTATTTATTTTCATTTTGAAGTATGAACTAGTTGTCACTCCTTTGACCTTTGACCCCACTCCCTCAAATATCCCATCCTGATCATCACATGACACCAAAAGTCCTTCAAACGTCCAGAAAACTCAAACATTCAGTTCCATTCTAGTCCAATTTGAAATTCAGTCAGTGTTTCAAACTTTAATAAGGGTTTTGACCGATATTTGAATAGAAAATCAGGTTTCTTCTTATCTCCTCTACTAACATAAATTAAATTAGGCCAGTCCACGAAAGCGCATCCCTGCTGGCCGTAGTGAATTTCATTAGTTCTGATGCTCTGAGAGTGTGTTTGGATTTATTATGAATGAGTCTCCTAATTAGTATCCTGAACCGTGTGTGTTTTCTGCCTCTCGTAAACACGTTTCGCCGGGGCTGTTAGACTCCGAAACACAGCCAAAACACCAGCGGCTCCATGAGAAGGACCACGAGTGCCAGTCGCGCTATTATTAGGACCTTCAGAAAACATTCTCTCTGCCACCGCGATACTCTGAAACTTCCAGCACGTCAGACATGTTTTAAACTGATGATGATGATGATGACAGATTGAACGAGATGAAGAGACATTTTTCTCAGAATTGCACGTTTAGTCAGAACTGTGAGATATAATTCTGAGAAAAGATGTCAGATATAAACTCACAATTCTGACTTTTTTTCTCGCAATTCTGACTTTTTTTCTCACAATTGCAAGTTTATATCATGCAATTGTAATAAAAAAAGTCAGAATTGCTTGATATAAAGTCACAATTGCGAATAAAAACGTCAGAATTGCAAATTTATTTCTCACAATTGTGTTTATATCTCGCAATTCTGACTTTATAACACACAATTGTGACTTTATATCAAGCAATTCTGACTTTTTTTATTACAATTGCATGATATAAACTTGCAATTGTGAGAAAAAAAGTCAGAATTGTGAGTTTATATTCTGACTATATCTTGCAATTCTGAGATAAAAATGTATCATTTATCTTTTAAAATGTTTTATTCTATGGCGGAAACAAGCTTCTATAGTAAAGGCGTCAAATAACAAATAACATAATATTTTTTTAGTCTGAAAGTATAAGAAAAAAATGTTTTAGGTGCTGGTCTTCATTTCTATTAAGGTTTGCACGATATATCGGTGATCATATCGGTATCGGCCGACATATGTTAATTTTTTAATTTTAATGTTATCGTTATCGGGCCGATAAGAAAATTTGGCCGATATATTAAAGCTGATAAATAATGTATTATTTCCTCCAGCTGAGACACTTCAGATGCGCAATGTTCAACGTGATGGGTTTGAATTACTTGAAATATGATTGGAATAATTTAATAAAAGGAAAATACAGTAAAGTGTAACATGTGCAGCGCAAGTCCGTCATATCGGCTACATAACATTATAATGAGAACATCACAATTGTGTGTTTGGGACGTGGCTTTTAATGGAGAGACTTGTGTTTTTATAATCAGGCTCTCAAAATCATAAAAAAAAGCCAATATATCAGTTATCGGCTCTCAAATATAAAAATTTAATAGCAGCCATAACTTTCAAATCTGTGCATTTCTAGTTTGCACCATATTGTCTGTCAGCTAATAAAATAACACACTGAAATGTGTTTCCTTATACTAATAGTACTTTTAATTGATTATATTATTGAATAAGCATTTATGGTTGATTTTATTAAATTTGTATATTTCTTTTGTATTTTTTTGTAAATCATTTTATTTTATTTTATTATTATTTTAAGTTATTTTTATTTTATTTTTATTAGGGCTGGGAAATGATTAATCGCGATTAATCGCATCCAAAATAAAAGTTTGTGTTCACATAATATATGTGTGTGTACTGTGCATAATTATTTTGTATATATAAATACACACACATGCAAGTAAATATTTAAGAAAAATGTGTTATTTATATATAAAATATTTATATTTATTTATAATACAAATTATATATAATATATATACAGTATATTTAAGCAAATATTTCTTAAATATATACATGCATGTGTGTGTTTTTATATATATATACAAAATAATTATGCACAGTACACACACATATATTATGTGAACACAAACTTTTATTTTGGATGTGATTAATCGCGATTAATCATTTCCCAGCCCTAATTTTTATGTTTTTTATTTGATTTTTTTAACCTTTTGACCCCACTTTTTTTTTTTCAAAAAACAATTTGACACTTTGTTTTGTTTGTTTGTTTGTCTGAATATAACACAGAAAATAGTTTTATTAAGAATTGCACCATTTTGTTTTTTAAATAGTCCTGTGGTGTGACTTTCATATTTAAAATATTCATGTGACACGTCACATTTAAATGTACAAATATCTTAAAGTTAATCTAAAAGTTTATATAAAGTCATGAAAATAATAGATGTGTTATTTTCAATTAACACACATGTATATTAATTCTAGAACTTGCTGTGTGGTTGCTAAGATGCTGTTGGCACGTTGCTAAGGAGTTGCTAGGGAGCTCTGGGTCGCCACACGGGTGTTGCTAGGTGCTTGTGGGCATTGATAAAGATGTTCTGTGTGATTTGACAGGCTATTTTTTTAACTGAAAATCATCCAATCGATTGGTAGTTTAGCACTGTGACATCATGTGATCTGCTTTAAAAGCCCAGATTGTCGGCATGTTTCATGTTCATTACTAAAGTGAAATCTTCTACAGGCCCGCTGAGTCCAGGCTTTCAGAAGAAAGGTCGTAAATTAACAGACGCACAGATAGAAACGCAAACGCCCCCATGCTGGATGTCAGTGAACTTGCATTTTCTCTTTTAATATCAGAATGTTAGTGCACGATGGCATTAGCATTACACACACAGTTTGATGCTCCTCCTATAAATCAAAGCGCTGATACACAATAAATCGAGGCCTGTGTTTTGCTGTCGGCGCTTCACATCCTCCCACACGCCTGTCTAATGGCCGCTGACTAACATGCATTTGTGTCATTGATAAAAGCACCATCAAATGCTGTGCGAATGCAAGTTAGCGTTAGTCTGACAGGTCTTTCTTTATTAGACTGCATTGATTTTGACTATAATTGTAGAAAGTGTGAAATAAAGCAGTATTGTGTCCCACAATGCAATAGATTTGACATTTCTATTCCAGCGTGACAAATGAATCATGAGTAATAATAACAGCGATGCTGAATTTATTTGCTTGAACAAACACTGAATCAAATAAATGGATGGAATTATGCATGCAGAAAAATAATCTGAATTCATTTCTTGTTTTAACCATAAACTCACTTCATGTTTGATACGTTTTTTCAGAAAGCAAGAATTAATATCGTCAGGCATTTTGCACAAGTAAATGTGTCTTGATTTAAAAATGTTTGGATGTTTGTACTGGAAAACAAGCCAGAAACACTGAGTAGTAAAATACAGTAGTAAAATACATGAGTTATTACATTTGCTGAAAGCATTGTTGAGCTCTTTAATTATGTTGATAAAAATGTTTTGTTTTTTTCTTTCATTATTTGAATTTAATTCACATATTATCTATTATGACATCACAGGAACTGCCGAATACTGAAGTACAAACTCCATTCATTTTCTCCATAGGGAAATAGATTTTAATGATTTTATAAACCGCTAAAATCAGCCCTACTGTGAGCTACGAGGCTGTTAATCGATAGTATTTGCTTCTGTTGAAGCCATTAGCCTGCGATATTTCAATTTGGTTTCAAAATAATTGTTTAACAGTTGAATCTGTGGTCAAAAACTACATTACCCATGATGCTGTGCAGAAAACCACCAATCAGAGTCTCCAAATGACCTCTTTAGCTCCGCCCATTCACAATCTGTAATCAAGTCATCTCCTTACACTCTCAAAATATTGAAATATTTATTCAGATGTTTGTACTGGAAAACAAGACAAAAAATACTGAGTAGTAAAAAACATATGAGTTATTATATGTGCTGTAGGCACTGTTAAGCGCTTTAATTGTTATGTTGATGCAACAAATTTTCCATAAAAAGTCCTGATGCAACAAATTTTCCATAAAAAGTCCTGAAGCTTTCAAAAAATGTTATTTTCACTTTCATTATTGGAATTTAATTCACATATTATCTATTATGACATCACAAAAGTCGGTTCCAGAAGTAAAAAATTATCTCCATAGGGAAATAGATTTTTAACGATAACCCATAAACATTTAAAATCAGCCTTACTGTGAGCTACGAGGCTATTAATCGATAGTATTTGCTTCTGTTGAAGCCATCAGCCCGCCTTATTTCAACTTAGGTTTTAAAATAATTGTGTTTAACAGTTGAATTTGTGGTCAAAAACTACATTACCCATGATGCTGTTTAGAAATACCACCAATCAGAGAGTCGAAACTAGCAAAACGCGTCAAAAGACCTCTTAAGCTTCGCCCACTCAAGTAATCAAGTCGTCTCCTTATGCTCTCAAAATATTGAAATATTTATTCAATAGGCGGGTCTACAGAGCGCGTACTTTGTCCCGTAGATGGTCGGCTTGCTTTAACCTCGTGCTCGAGCAGATCCGTTTCCTCGCTAGAGAAGCGTTCAGCTTTTCCGCTTGCTAATTCCGTCATGTAAATAGCGAATCCGCTGTGGCGCGAGTGCAACTGGCTTTTAAAAGGATTGGAAGATGAGACTCTGATTGGTTTATTGCACATTACACCTAAAACACACCCATTACTCATTAAGAGAATAGGGACGACCCTTTTAGACCATGCGCCGGGAGCGCCGACCATTTGTCCCGTCGTTAAACTAGCGAAATGGATTCGGACACGCGCTAAGTGCAGCTTTAGACCATGCGCTTAGATCGTTAAAATAGGGCCCTAAATATATTACATACAGTGTATATAAATAGTATTTTATCTTCATGCTGTGGAAATACAAACCGTAAGA
Organism: Vimba vimba; assembly: GCA_022828995.1. NCBI lineage: Eukaryota > Metazoa > Chordata > Actinopteri > Cypriniformes > Leuciscidae > Vimba > Vimba vimba. Next base: position 1,484,710 of record CM040822.1, read on the forward strand.
CAGAAAACAACGAGCGCGGTGCTGAAAAGGGGCGGAGCTACAACATACCTTATGTAGCTCCACCCCTTTTCAGCACTGCGCTTGTTGTCTTTTATCTTCCGGTTTGTATTTCCACTGCGATCTTACATATTTATAAATGAACTGTCCGTTTTAAAATCTCCTCGGTCTACTGACATTTGTTTAGACATCTGCTTTAAACATTACAATGCTCATGATAACCTTCGTTAACTCTACAATAAGTAAATCCACTTCACCAGCTAATTACTCTTCGACAGCGATGCCATAGAAATATACAGATATACAGAGCGACCGCATAAACACAAATTCAAAGACAATATTCTAAAGATGGCGGCGCTTGTTTTTCTTGTGCATAAGGTCTGTAAGTGCATCAGAGGGAGGTTTAAAGTGATTCTCTGGTCCTTCCAGACCCACACAGTGTTTGACTCGGCCAGCGTGGAGATTAGACAGACTTGGCTGAAACCTTCTCTTCTATATCCAAGCGCTGTGGCTCCTCGCCCAGAGACTCGACCTTTAACTGCGTGCCAGAGCAAGAAAAACCAGAAAAACAAACAGCAGCCGTGTAATTCATGAGCACCCACTCCCGCTGATGCCAAATAACCTGATTAAATCTGCTCCGTTACAGCCAGGTGATATATTTACCCAACCAATCTGGAATTTGTCTCACTTAGCAACAAAATCAATCAAGAAAAGAGTCAAAAAAGAAGTCAAGAGGAGGAGATGAGACATGGAGGGATGGGACTTTGCACACTAATAACTGCATAAGAAACATGTTGTTTATCTGTTGTATTAGATTCTGAATGACTCAATTAATACTCATTGCAGTTCATTTGCCTCCTACGCTCAAATTGCTAGTGCATTTCTCAAACCGATACAAAAGAAGAAAATAACACATTGAACTAGAATGTACATTTCCTGAAGAAAATGTGAGTGCTTGCAAAATTCGGCACGGTTGCTAGGGTTTTTCTAGTGCGTTGCTAGGTGGTTGCTAGGGTGTTCTGGATGGTTGCTATGGTGTTGCTAGGCAGTTGCTAAGGTATTCTGGGTGGTTGCTAGGGTGTTGTGAGTGGTTGCTAGGCAGTTGCTAAGGTGTTTTGGGTGGTTGCTAGGGTATTTCAGGTGGTTACTAGAGCGTTTCTAGATGGTTGCTAGGATGTAGAAGAAGAAGAACTGAAGAATAGTATTTTCATGTTATGATAATGATCAGTTTGACGTTTTCAGTGGCGTTTTTCAGCCTGGCATTAGCGTTATATAACTATCCGAGAGCGATTCATCAACAGCCTGTCCTATTATCAGCACTGAGCTGAACATGTGTGGATGACAAACACTGTATTAGTATGCGCTGTTGGCTTGTCCAGTCAATTGCATCGGTCGTCTCTTACGTGGAGACGAGAAACTGCTGGAACGCCGAATATTAACCCCTTTTATGTAATCGAGGTTGTGCATAATCATCCACGCTCATTCATTTAGACTTTCAGACTTTTTCATGGGCATTTCGGGATGATTTTAGGCACATTCTCCTCCAGTCTGCTGCGATTACGTGATCTGATTAATGAACGAGTGCAGTGAGCTGAGAAATTAGCATGTCATATGCAGGTGAAAGAATTTATGCACTTAAAAATGTCTGAATGTCATTTGCTTTCATGTTTTATTGTCTAATGCATGTGTTATTTATTGTGTAGAAAGATGCACAAACTAAACGCATTTTACATGCAAAACGCTGAGGTTTGTACAGTGTGAAATGCTAAAATAACAGATCTAGTGTTGAAGATGAAGACAGTATTGGGTTTGTTTGTGGTTAGCGGATGATGTTAATGAGATTCTGCCTTGAGGAGAAAAACACCAGCTGATTCAAACATTAGAATAAATGTGAATTCATTTGCCGTTGTTGCTTGCTTTCATTCTCTACCAGTCAAAGGTTTGGAATCTTTATGAGTGCATTTATTTGATCAAAAATACAGTAAAAATTGTGAAATATTATTCCAATGTAAATCAGCTGTTTTTTATGTGAATATATAGTAAAGTGTAATTTATTCCTGTGATCAAAGCTGAATTTTCAGCATCATTACTCCAGTCTTCAGTGTCACATGATCCTTCAGAAATCACTCTAATATGAGGATTTGATGCTCAAGAAACATCTAAAAAACATTATTACAAAGTTCTATAGTGTCTGTTTCTTTCGCAGATGCGAGAGCTCCTGACTTTGCTTTGAGAGTGATAACATCTATATTAAAAATTGCATTTGTGTAATGATGCATAGTAAAAATAGCTGACCTAATCACCTCACTGTTGAATACATTTATAAAGTTACAAAAGATTCTATTTCAAATAAATGCCTTTCTATTCATCAAAGAATCCGGAAAAATAAAATGTATCACCATTTCAGCAGTTTTCAACATTAATAATAATCATAAATGTTTCTTGAGCATCAAATCATCATATTAGAATGATTTCTGAAGGATCATGTGAACATTGCATTTATACATTGTAATAATATTTAAAAAATTTTACTGTATTTTTGATCAAATAAATGCAAAAAAAAAATAAAAAAATCAAATTTGTTGTGTACATCCACTAACCACAAACAATTTTTTTACTGTAGCAGAGAGACTTTCAAAGTTCTATAGTGTCTGTTTCTTTAGCAGCACTCCTGACTTTGCTTTGAGAGCGATAGCATCTATATTAAAAATTGCATTTGTGTAATGATGCATAGTAAAAATAGCCGACCTAATGACCTCTCTGTCCTCCACAGGTGTGTAGAGTGACATGTATTATTAATTTTTGGTCCCAATTTTGTATAAATGTTACTGGTAGTCCATCTTTTTTTGGGGTATAATATGTCACAGTTTACTTTATTTTGCTCTCCTCACTTACATAAATGAACTATAGTGTCCTGCAACCACTAGTAAAAATGATCACTATAATTATCACATTTTTGGTTTCTCTGTATATTAAAAATTGCATTTGTGTAATGATGCATAGTAAACATCGCTGACCTAATGTCCCTCCACAGGTGTGTAGAGTGACGTGGAGGGAGGCTCATGGCTTCCTCATGGGGCCGGGGCCGGCTGTGGTGTGTGGGTCTGATTCTGGCCCTCGCGTCCCCGAACCCCTGCTCGGGCTGCCCACCTCGCTGTGACTGCGCGCCTCAGCTGCGCTCCGTGTCCTGCCAGCGCAAACGCTTATCCGGCGTTCCCGAGGGCATCCCGACAGAGACCAGGCTCCTGGATTTAAGCCGGAACCGTTTGCGCTGGGTCGCACCGGGAGATCTGGCTCCGTACCCGCGTCTGGAAGATGTGGATCTCAGTGAGAATCTCATCACGACGCTGGAGCCCAACGCCTTCGCTAGCCTTCAGGCGCTGCGCACGCTGAGACTCAGAGGAAACCAGCTGAAGCTCGTGCCCATGGGAGCGTTCGCACGACTCGCGAACCTCACCGCACTGGACCTGAGTGAGAACAAGATCGTCATCCTGCTGGACTACACCTTCCAGGATCTGCGGAGTCTCAAACATTTAGAGGTTAGTGTGTAAAATACTGTCGCTTTTGGCTTGCTTAGTTGGGGACATTTAACGTTTAAAGGTGCAGTGTGTAATATTTAGGAGGATCTGTTGACAGAAATGTAATATCATATAACTATGTTTTCAGTGGTGTATAAAGACCTTACATAATGAAGCGTTGTGTGTTTATTAGCTTAGAATGAGCATTTCTCTCTACACACACCGCGGGTCCGCTTACATCCACATGTTTCTACGGTGGCCCTAAAGGGACAAACACGTTTCGTCACTATGTTGTTCTTCGTGTAAAGAAGCTTCAGCTAAAGTCAGCGAATAAAACACTGACACAATGATGAACAAGTGACAATAATATTCGCAATAACATCGTTTTACTGAATAATCAAATAAACATCATAATTGATCTTCGTAAAGAAACCTCATTGTTTAACTGGCTACTCTCTGCTGTCTCAGACGACGACATCACTTCCTGTCGGCCACCGTAACTTCTGCTGGGTGCAGTTCACAAACTCACCACTAGATGCGCTAAAACTTACACACTGCACCTTTAATATTCAACACTATTATTGATCTGCCTGCATTGACACCATTATATGAGAACTGAGCTGGACGATCACATCACTGTTTTCTCCAGAGCGGCTATATATATATAAATGAACTAAATTAATAACTTTTTTACATAAAAAAAAAGACCATCACTGAACTTGAAGACTGAACTGAAGCTGAACTATGACGCTATTTTCTTCTGGAATAAAACTTTATTGCATTATTTTCCTGTTATCTCTGTAAAGCTGCTTTGAAACACTCTGTGTTGTAAAAAGCGCTGTATAAATAAAGGTGATGAGTGGACTTAAAAGTCCTTTAAAGGAAAGTCTGTTCACTTTGCAGCCAGCTGTTTTTATTTCTAGGAAAGGATTTACCAAAACAGGGAACTGATTAAATTATAATTAAAAGGATAAATAAATGGAGCTGCACAACTGTGATTATCAAATCAAAGTCTGCAATTTAATTAAACAAGAATTAATATAGTCCTTTACACACGAGCAGCTCCTGATCTGGTGTTTTCAGTGTCTCTGTTCAGTGCTTTGAACAAGAATTTACATGAATGATTGAAGACATAAATATTAAAAGTTATTTATTATTTTATTATTCTTTGTTAATATTTATTTTTTATATTTTTATTATATTGATCAGATATACATTTTTATTTTACAGTGCAATTTTATTTATATGATGCAATATACTAAATAATAAACTAAATAAGTGCAAAAAAATTATATATATATATATATAAATAATATATATGAAATAGTATATTTATTTATTTATTTATTTATCCATCTTTCCAGGCTAATCCAGATATTGTGCATGCGTTCACAACAAAATTACAAAATATTTAACTAAAATTAAAATTAAATTAAAAGCATATTTATTTATTTCCAAACTAATCCAGATGTTCTGCATGTGTTCACAACAAAATTACTAAAAATCTATTTTATTTTTTCATTTATTTCCAAACTAATCCAGATGTTGTGCATGTATTTACATAAAATTGCTAAAAATGTAACTAAAATAAAAATTAAATTGAAAGCATATTTGTTTGTTTGTTTCCAAGCTACTACAGATGTTGTGCATGTTTTATAAAAAAAACAAAAATGTTACTAAAATGAAATTGAAAGTGCATTTATTTATTCCCAAACTAATCCAGATGTTGCTCATGTATTTACAAAAAAAACCCTAAAATAAAAATTCAATTCATCTGTTTGTATGTTTATTTCAAAGCAAATCCAGATGTTGTGCATGCATTTACAACAAAATTACTAAAAATTTATTTATTTATTTCCAAGCTAATACAAATATTGTGCATGTGTTCTGGAGAAAAACACAAGCTTTGGCTCTATCAAATATCATTGGTTTTTCTACCCGAAAGGATGTTAGGCTTCATGTCCTTTTTCCTAATAAACCCACTTTAATTGCAGTGGTAATAACGACTGTGTCTTTGTTTTCCAGGTGGGTGACAATGACCTGGTCTACATCTCTCACAAGGCTTTCTCAGGACTGATAGGTCTGGAAGATCTGACCATCGAGAGGTGCAACCTGACGTCCATATCCGGCCAGACTCTGTCGTATCTGCGAAACCTGGTGACCCTCCGACTACGCCACCTCAGCATCTCCGCTCTCGAGGACCAGAACTTCCGCAAACTCTCTGCTCTGAGGGGTCTCGAGATCGACAACTGGCCCTACCTGGAGTACATCTCTCCGCTGAGCTTCCAGGGTCTCAATCTCTCCTGGCTCTTCATCACCAACACCAACATCACATCAGTCCCGTCGGCGTCCTTCCGAAACCTGGCGTACCTGACGTCTCTGAACCTGTCCTACAATCCCATCTCCGTGCTCGAGTCCTGGGCCTTTCGAGACCTCATCAGGCTTGTGGAAATATTTTCTGCTTGTTTTCCTGCATGTCATGTGACCATTAGCTTACATCAGGGAAACCGTGAATTTACCGTCAAAATAATCGGTTCCTTAAAGGAACACTCCACCGTTTTTTGAAATAGGGCTTATTCACCTTCTTTCCTACATTTAGATAGGTGGGCAAATGCATTTTTGTCTCAGTGCATGCATTATTTTAGTTTGACAGGGTCGGCGCTAGCTTAGCTTAGCATAATGAATGGAATCCTTTGTTGCCAGCTAGCATGTCCTGAGTAAAAGTGATATATATAAATAAATAAAAAACCCACCTAATTACTTCTTGTGGCCTGCGTATTCACAACGAGTACAAATAGCGATGCAGATTAACACTAGGCGATTTCCTAGGCAGATATTGACTTGGGACTATATTATGGGGAAGCACAGGCGAAGCACTGCTACTTGGGCGTGATGGGCGCTTGCCCACCTATCTAAATGTAGGAAAGAAGGTGAATAAGCCCTATTTAAAAAAAAAACGGTGGAGTGTTCCTTTAAACATGCTAGAACAGCTTCATATAAATAATGATAACAAACTGTATTTGCTGTATATTTATAATATTTACAAAAAGAGGATCAAAAGCAATTTGTTAACAATATTTGTGCCAATATTTGTAATATACAATGCCAGGTTTATATGACAAAAAAACTAACAATATATATATATAAAAAAAAAAAAAAAAAAAAACTATATATATATATATTTTTTTTTTTTACTATATAAATAATAGTAATACATATTTATATATTTGTATATATTTATATATTTGTGTATATATATATATATAATGTATATATATATATATATATATATATATATATATATATATATATATATATATATATATATATATCATTTAGTCATTTAGCAGACGCTTTATATATATTTATATATACACACACACATTTTTTTTTAGGCTAGTCCATATATTTTGAAAAACACAAGCAAAGGCTCTATCTAGAAGGTTCTTCTACCTGAAAAGACTTCTATTCCTTTATTACATTTCTCAAACATGGTCCGTCTCCGTCCGAGTGCATCATTCCACATTATACTCAATGAAACCACTTCAACTGCAGTCGTAATAGCAACTCTGTCCTTGTTTTCCAGGCTGAAGGAACTCCACATGATCAGCACAAACCTGCTGACCGTCGAGCCGCACGCGTTAGGAGGCTTACGGCAAATCCGAGTCCTGAATCTGTCCAACAACGAGCTGGTGACTCTGGAGGAGAGTTCCTTCCACTCGGTGAACAGTCTCGAGACGCTGCGAGTGGACGGGAACCCGCTGTCCTGCGACTGCCGTCTGCTGTGGATCCTTCAGCGCCGGCGTACCTTAAACTTCGACGGGAAGATGCCGGTGTGCGCCGGACCTCCGGAAGTCCAGGGATTCATGTTGAGCACCTTCACGGATTCGGCGTTGTTCGATTACTTCACTTGTCAGAAGCCGAAGATTCGAAACCGAAAGTTGCAACAGGTTACGGCAAACGAAGGCCAACCGGTTTCGTTTCAGTGCCGTGCCGAAGGCGAACCGGTTCCGGTGATTATATGGATCTCGCCTCAGCGAAGACGAATCACTCCTAAATCAAACGGGAGGATTACGGTTCTCCCGGGCGGGACGCTTGAGATTCGTTACGCACAAGTAGCGGACAGTGGTACGTATATCTGCATTGCTAGCAACGCCGGCGGAAACGACACATACTTCGCAACGCTAACCGTAAAAAGCCAACCGGCGGATTCGGCGTTCGTCTCCAATCGTTCGCTGTACGCGTCGGATTTCAACGACACCGGGCTCAACAGCACGCGCGTGTTCCTGAAGTTCACGCTGGATTTGACCACCATCCTCGTGTCCACGGCCATGGGTTGCATCACGTTCCTGGGCGTCGTGCTCTTCTGCTTTCTCCTGCTGTTCGTGTGGAGTCGCGGACGCGGACAGCGCAAAAATAACTTCACCGTGGAGTATTCGTTCAGGAAGACCGAAGGACCGGCCGCCGCCACGGGAGCCGGAGCCACGCGCAAGTTCAACATGAAGATGATATGAAACCACGCAGCCAGGGGCCCAATGGGGGAAGCTTAGACGCCCAACACTCACACACACTGTGCTGATACGCAGAAACACACACACGCTTACACGCCGGCTATGGAGTATTACTATTGGACTATATTTTATTAACTAAAACTATTTAAAAAATGTTGCTTAGTTGAAAAAAAACAAAAAAAACATTTGGAATTTCGTTTAAAGTTGAAGCGCTAAAATGAATACAATTAAATTAAGTAATAATTGACTAATATATATATATATATAATTTTAGTTAAAGTTTTCATCAGTTTGTTGTGTTTTTGTTTTGTATTATTTTTTTAATTGCATTTTTTTTTCATATATATATTATTTTCAGTGTATTTAGTATATATCAGTAAATTCAATTTATTTTTTTAAATATATATAAATAAACAGAGTATATAATATATATATATATATATATATTGTTTTTTATTTTTATATTTTCTGTTTTCATTTTAATTTTATTAGATTTGGTTTTATTACTTTTATTTTTTGCCACTTTGTTATATATATTTTTCAGTGTATTTAGTACTATATATTAGTATATTTAGTATATTTAATATATATAATTTAATCTCAATTACACTTTTATAAGTGTTTCTGTTACATATAGGCTATATATATCAGTTTGTGTCTTACTTTTTATTTTAAGTTTTAGTTTACTTATTTTCATTTTAGTACTTCTACTTTAAACGCAAATCAGAAATGTTTAATTTTATTTGTGTTAATGTACTATTTTTAAAATAGTTTTAGTTAACAATAATAACGCTATATACACAAGCCAGGTCATGAAATGATCTTGTTCTCACTGCCTTTGGAAGCACGTCGCTATTTCTATTACAGCTGATGGTTAAATAATAATAATTAACTAAATATTAATGCTTTTTGCACTTTTAGCAGCAAATTGCAATGGGAAAAACTCAGATTTGCATTTATAACTTTATTTGCATTTAAAACTTTAATAGGTTTCCTGTCTGTGATCTGTCTCTGAGCTTCCAATGAGTTTTATAGAAACGAATGGCAAGTAAATTTGCTCTTTAGAGTTGCTAATTAGCATAGTAATTTAGAGACAAATGCAGCGGAGGCAATTTCCATAATGCGCTCCTCTAATACAACGCCCACTTTCACAAAGCCACAGCTGAGAGGAGAAAACAACCGCCACTAAATTAGACGTGAATCGATTGATTTCGCGAGTTGTAATGGTGTGTTTGATTTGCACCGAACCGCAAACAAACACCGTGAAGGAATCACTCGATCGGCTGTGTGTTCTGCGATGAGCATGTGTGTGAGTTGGGTCAAACACACCGGCCCGATCCCTGTCAGCCAGAAGCACTGCAGGGTTTATGAAGCCTTCGCTTCTGACTGCAGGTTCACGTGCCTGAACCGGGTCAGATGAGGTCAGGGGTGCTGGTTACCCACAATCCCCCTCTCTCAGCCTCGGTTCACGCACGCGCCGACGACCCACCGGCCTTCATGGGGGCAGGCGCCTGGGTGTCGAGTCCACTAGACGTCATGCACAGAGAAAAACACGCACACGCACACTAAAGCCATATGTTTATAAGAGGTTTACAGCAATAGATCGACCGCACTTTGATTCATGTTCAAGTATTGCATAATATTGCATTCCCTTTACAATAAGATTCAAACACACAGTACTTCTAAAGCATTTGAAGATGAATAAACACTGTAACAAATGCTTCAACTAACGGGACCTCATTGTGAAGCGCGACCGCAATAGATCGACCGCACTTTGATTCATATTCGCATAATATTGCAAGTGCATATTTTATTCCCTTTACATTAAGGTCAAACACACAGTACTTCTAAAGCATTTGAAGATGAAGAAGAATAAATACTGTAACAAATGCTTTAACTAATGGGACCTAATTGTAAAGTGCAACCTTTTTATTTTTCGACTCCTTAAGTAATAAACTAAGGTTACACTTTATTTTAAGGTGTCATTGTTACAGTGTAATAATATATTTAAGTACTGAGTAATATTAAGCAACTACATGTTGGGTTGGATTATGAGGGTTAGTTGCATGTAATTATGCATAATTTACTGTTATTACTACGGTAAGTACATGTAACAAGGACACCGTAAAATAAAGTGTTACCTAAACTAATAAGTGATTCATTAATGCACATTTATCGTTTATGCATCATCACTGTGAGTTCATTTTCATTGCATTCGCCACTAATTGCTATACAGTGAAATTGCACATAATAATAATAATAATATGGCATATAGTATGTAATGTTAGATGCATCTCTTCAGGATATAGATTCGCTTGCACTGAACATTTGCCATAATGCACAAAGATGATTCAGCACATGCGTGGCTTTCTCTCATCCTGACGGTCTCTGTGTTGGCCGGTGTGTGAAAGTCTCTGCTTCTCCTGCCCAGTCCGAACCCCCCCCCCACGCCCACACACCCCATAATGTCATACCCCCCCCCACCCCGACTGGGTCTCAATGAGGGAGGGTCCCTGGCTGGTGACCACGGATGTACATGTCGCCCATCTAGTCCATGTGTCTTTGACTGTAGAGGGTATTATATTTCAATCTTTTGTTTCAAATGTACTTTGAATTGTTTCTTTTCTTTAGTGTTTTTTGAGAAAAAAAAAGAATAAGCGTCAACAGAATCTGTTGTCAGCACTGCAGAAAACGCACGAAAGGTTTATTGAGATCGTTTAAACGGATCCTTTGACCGGCAGCTGGTGTTGAAAACAGATAAAGTTAACCAATAAGCTATAAGAGCCATAAACCAAGAATGTTGTAACTTAAACTCACCCGGAGTGTGTGTGTGTGTGTGTGTGTGTGTGTGCGCAACATGACAAATACAGTCAAACCGGCTGGATCTACTTTCAAACAACTCAGAAATTGCTAGTGAATCAAACGTCCTCCAATAATCAGTTTTATTCACAACTTTTGAAAAATAATTTTCACATGATGTTGTCATGCTAACAAGATTAGTAAATGTTACGGTTCGTATTATCAATCAGGGATTATATGGCACTGTCGTCTCCTCCTGAAACGCCGTCAGTAATGATGCTCAAAGGCTTTGGGGGAGAGAGATGAATTATGATGCTCCATTGAGTTTGACTTACGTAATAGACTGAGAGTCCTGTTGCAAAGCTAGTCGGTCTTTGCTAACTGTAGGCGCGCACTACGCTCTGGTCAACAATCGAGTGCACTTGGTAGGCGCCTAATGAGAAAATTATTCTGCTTTCATGATGGTGTAATCCGGAAGCGGTTTTCATGCGTATATAAAATTAACACTCGCCAAGCCTCGAATGTGAGTAAAGATCGTTGTTGGCGAGTGTATGAAACGCTGTCACTCATCATTTGGCCGGTAACATTTTAATAAATTCTAACAAGGCAACATTTTGGCAACATGAAAGTTTATGCCTTGCCGATTTAAATATTCAAGTGCAAGAAGAAGCGTAAGGGAACTCAAATTGTTACTTTTCTGTGTGCAAACATCCGAAGCGTGTTCATTCTCAAAATTGGCCGTCTTGGACGAGTATCTTTATGTCTGAACTGAACGTAAAAAGTTGAGAAATAAAACGCATGTGTTTCATTATATTGGATCCGTGCATTCGCTCTTAAAGTGACAGTAGCCTCATATTCCTCCTGCTGGCTTTAACAGAAACAGAAAGAAAACATCAATCACTCATTACTCTGGACTGAATCACTTTTGTAACTTTAATAAGGACTAATCTGTTTCGTGGCTGGGAAAAAAATATGAATGGCCAGTAAATTTACTTTAAGTGTGTGTGTGTGTGTGCGTGAGTGTGATTGTGAGTGTGTGTGTGAGGGTGTGTATGTGTGAGTGTGATTGTGTGTGTGTGCGCGTGTGTGTGAGAGTGTGTGCGTGTGTGTGTGCGTGCGTGTGTGTGTGTTTGTGTGTGTGTGTGTGTGTGTGTATGTGTGTGTTACATGAGTGTGTGTGTGTGTGTGTGTGTGTATGTGTGTGTTACATGAGTGTGTGTGTTACCACTAACACTACAGAGCATTTCAAATCATCTCGTATTTCAGTTGTTCCCTTATAAGACAACGGTTTGAAACGGAGCGATCACACTTTAATAATTAGTGTAATCTTTGATGACATTAAGTGTTTAATTTCATCTCGTGAGGATTAAACAATATGATATTATCTAATTAGTTATGCTGGCATCGGTTGAGCCTTGTTTCAGAGTGACTTCCAGCTGGTTTGCCTGTATTTCATGTTTCAAAACTGGGACAAATGAGAGTCTGATGATGATTATTAGAAGTAAACATATCAGGTTTTGTGACCCTTATCTGTTCAGTTTCATTGTTCTCAGACCTCACCGACATCATCCACAGTCAGTAGGTACGAGTCGTGGTCCTGTGATACAGTAGATGTTGTCCATGTGGCCTGTGATTCGATGTTGTTGATCGGTTGAACTGTTTGTTTAGTTAGCTCTTTCTGTTAGCGTTAGCGTTAGCCTCTAGCCGTGCAGTCAGTCACAGTGTTTAGGTGGTGTGATGATGATGATCGAGCGAAAGATCGGAGGCTCAGCCGGGATTAATCCTCCAACGCCCGGCTCCCTCGTTCCCAACCCTCCCTTTCTACATCTAATCTTATCAATCGTTCATGAACTGGATTCAGTGCGACGCGATCTGTGCTGAAAAGACACTGTGCAAACCTGGTCCGGATTATTTGTAAGGATTTGTAAAACGTACTCAACATATTTGCTCCATTTTACGAACTTTTAATCCACTTTGTTTGCAAAAATGCCTGATGATACTAAAGGGTTGAGCAAAATTCAGAATCTAAGAATTGACATTGACCACATGTTTAATTGGAATGACATAGATGAAAATTGCTTTTCAATTAAAGTTTTGACTAATTATATTTTTTAAAATATATTCCTAACTAAAAGTTTCATATTCTGAAATTTATTTAATTCGTAAACCAGAGCATTCTGGGAAATGTCGTGTTTTGCATTTGCCAATTAAGTGTTATTGTAGTTTTTTTTTTTGTAGTTTTGTAATTATTATTAGTGTATTTTTATGTGTTTATATAATTTTTACTATACTTTATTTCATTTATTATTTTAGTAGCTACTTCAACTTAAACCAAACAAAAAAAAGAGAGATATTTTGCCTTTGGCAACTAGCTGAAATAAAATTATTTTACGTGTTTTTTTTGTTTGTTTTTTTTTCAGTTAACGTTTATTTTTATTTAAAGAAATGAAAAATATTTTTTTATGGTTTTATTTTTAGTTAGAAATAACTCTGCAATAAAATGAAAGTTAATTTATTAAATGTAATGAGTGTAAATTGACTGATTGATCGTCTAATGTTTAAGAAAATATACTGTATGTATATGTGATGTTTATTATTTTTGCTCTTCATTCAAATTCTACATTGCAATTTTGCATCCTGTACTGTTCAGGAACTGAATTTGGTTTTGAAAGGCATGTCAATTCGTCTCCGAATGATGCTCAGCCCTCCCATACAATAAGCATTGTGCATTTACACAAGAATCTCTGATTGTGTGATCATGTATGAAATGTGCCAGTCTTTTATTTGCTCTTCTTCAGCATCACGTGTTCACCTCAAACTGAGCACAGCGCCCTCTATTGAGCGAGTGTCTCTCTCTCTCTCTCTCTCTCTCTCTCTCTCTCTCTCTCTCTCTCTCTCTCTCTCTCTCTCTCTCTCTCTCTCTCTCTCTCTCTCTCTCCGCTCAGAGCAACATTACAAGCATCAGCATCTGCCAACATTCATGCACAACATTCATGGAGATGCTGTTTAATGGTTTTAAGAGGTTGAATTTCCACTAATCCGGTTGCACTGACTGTGTTCAGAATGAAATACTAAAATACTGCCCTGCATAATGCTTACTATTTTTATTTTTTTAAATAGTATGTGAAAATGTGTGCAATGTTTTAAATGGTGCTACATTGTCAGTGCATTGCATTGTGGGATGTACATTTTAAGTAAATGCATTAGGTCGTCGGGTGATTTGCATACGTGCACACGTGTTATATAGTGCAGAAATAGCATGTATGTTATTCTGAACACAGCCACTCTCATGCATATGATTCCTGAAGCACACCACGCTCATGTTTTCTTCATATCAGAGATGGCGTGTTCAATAAAATCTGCTGTCTCATAAGCTCGATCTGCTTTGTGATTTGATGTCGGGGTGTTGAAGCAGAAAGTAGGTCTTTGGGTCCCTGGGCCCCTCGTCAGTCTCTCCTCCATTATCTCCTATTGATTCTGATGCACACAAACGCTTATCGCGTGTGCTTTCCTGCAGATAATCCTCATTTACAATAAACTGACACCAATTTACAGTGAAAAACACTCCTTTTAATAGCAAAAACATCTGATGTAGCCTATATGTGTTATTTTACTTCAGCATTATCCTCTTAAGAATTCATATTACACTCCTATAAATTAAGCTTGAGTGCTACTGATGATTATATTATTGATATTATGCTAATGAGATACGCTGGAATGGAGGTTAGTTAAAGTCCCCCTGTGGTTGAAAATCTAGCTTTTAATGTTGTTTAAGTGTCTATGTGGTGTTTTTAATATGCTTTAAGACAAACCATGTGTAAGTTCATAAGTCGACACCATTGCTGAGTATTTCCTCCTTAAAACTGCAGTGAACCAAAGACAGTCTCAAAAACACGCTTTGAAATCGCTGGTGTTTCTGACGTCACAAACGACCTTGTAACCAATCAGATCAACGTGTGATCGTCAACCAGTGGATCTCTGAGCTGAGTGAGTGAGTGGAGGCGGGGCTCATTTGCATATTCATAGAACCGCGCATACTAAATGAGTCAAGGGTGTCGAGTTACAGTCAAGATATTTTAAGGCAAAAACGTTTAAATATGTAATTTTGATGAGTTTTAAGGGATGAAATGATTGACTACAGGGGGACTTTAACACCATTCTTGAATAATTTTTCACTCTTGCAATTAAAAACGTCTTTAAAACGTGCTTAAGAGAGATGTATTTTTGGTGATCTACTGTATAGTCGTGTTTTATTTGCTCTGAACGGGAATAAACCCTGCTGAAAAACAGGGAAAACATTGGATTTGTTCTCTGAGGTGAATTTGCCATGTGACTTTACTGCCATCTAGTGGCGAACAGCCAAACCACCGAGAATCTCCATCCACGATTCTCAGGTTCTGAAGCTCTTCTTCTGCCATATGCTCTCGAATCATTTTATGCACATATAAATATGACTGTTAGTCATGGCAGAAAGTGTCATTGTCGAATGGTTTTTCTACCTTTATGGTCATGAAACTCTCGACCTTTATTCCTGTGGCAGTTCAGGTTTATCTAAGATAGTACAGAAGTAAAACTAGTCTTAGTGCTGTGGGATGCATCTTTTTTTTGTTTTGTTTTTTTAAAGAGTTAAATAAGATTCCATTGAATTGACTGTAGTAAAATTTGTGTGCAACTCAACAATGGTTGATATTTCTACTTGTATTAATTAGGTTCAGGAATGCTATTCTTCAGAGAGTTTCCAGTTGGGATCTCTGCATGCCTTGGATTTCTTTTCTTTACATTTTATGACATTTTGAGCCCTAATCTTGCCAAACGCACCCCTGTACTTGTGTCAAATTCATCTGATGTCTTTATTGCTCGCTGTAAGATTGGATG
Organism: Vimba vimba; assembly: GCA_022828995.1. Taxonomy (NCBI): domain Eukaryota; kingdom Metazoa; phylum Chordata; class Actinopteri; order Cypriniformes; family Leuciscidae; genus Vimba; species Vimba vimba. Next base: position 1,500,410 of record CM040822.1, read on the forward strand.
AAAACATTGTTTGACTCAATTGTCTGAATATGAGCCATATTCTCGTGAGACGTTTCCTAGCATTCAGACTTTGAGTTTGAAAATATTTCAGGTATGACATGTTTTCTTTTGTAATCTTGCAAAGTTTCTTAATGTAAAGCAATATATTCTTGTCTTTTGCTTACTTTTGCAATGAGACATGATTTCTGTTCAACTAGGTTTGTGGACATTCAGTGGCATTAATAAAGTTACTGAGCTCAGTCCTATATGTTTCATCATGCATGTCACTTTTATGCGTTTAACCTTTGCTAAATCGTGCAGGAGGTTTTCAGCGCACATAATGAATTAGAGTCAGTCAGAAAATACAGTTTTCAACTCTATTATGTTTTTTTTTTTCATCCAATCTCACAGCAGCCTGGTCTTGTCTATTATAATGTGTATGAATGTTGTTTCAAGTGTTTAGGCTATCTGTTATTTTCTATGCATATGTTTGTTTTATACTGTTTGTCTTGTAAAAAAAAAAAAAAAAAAGAGAGTCTTTTATTCATAAAAGCATGTTGTACCCTGTTCACTGTCTTGACTGTTTCTTGTCTGTTTGCGTGTGTTTGCATCATAAAATAAACATTAATTTAACTAAAGGTGAATTATTTTAAGAAACACTGGCTTAATTTTCCATTGTGGTACTTTCCATGTCCCTTCTCCCTTTAAAAAATAATATATTTTTGTTATTTTGTATGAAAAACATTCCATACTGATTCTTCTCCAGTCCAGCAGAGGGCAGAGTTGTGCGTTGCTTTGCTTCCACCACTAGGTGTCAGTGTAGCGCCACAGTGTTTCTGTTGATTCACTCAAAAGATGAAACAAAGTGATTTTTCCCCCAATTTTTTATTGACTTAATTATTCAAAACACACAATTGTATTTACCCATACTGGTCTTTTTAGTTCATTGATGTTCTGTAACAGTTATCACTCAGGTTTAGCCAACTTTAAAGGACTCAACACATGAACTGTCAGTCACTGTACAGGCCTTCATAACCACTGAGATCAAGACTGGGAAACGAAACGACTGTGATAAGCGATGTATAAGATATCCAGCTTTGTACAATTTGAAATTATTTTTGACTAAATCTCTATTGTAAAACTGATGCAGCACTTTATTCACATTTAGATGTGAGATATAGGCCTATTCATTCTTTCAGTTTCCATTTTGGAAGTCCAACTGCAAGTGGGAAAAATCGAAATTATGCCATGCTATATATTTATTAGATGAAAGTTCATAATGTCATAATTTGGACTTATCTCAAATGACTTAGTATGGCGTAATTTCGACTTTTTTGTCATAATTACAACTTACCAAAGCATTTTTTTTATTATTTTTTTTATCGTAAATGGCCTTCCTGACCACAACTTTTCATCTCATAAATATGACATAATTTCAAATTCTTGTCACAATTACGATTTACCAAAGCATGATTATTTTTTATTATGTGGCGGAAATGGCCTTCCATAACACATGATTTTGACTTTACTCATAAATATGACTTATATCTCATAAATATGACTTAGTATGGCATCATTTTGACTTTTTGTCATTTACCAAAGCATTATATTGTTATTATTATCATGTGGCGGAAATGGCCTTTCATAAGGAGCAAAAAATGCTTGTGGGTGTTTTATTGCACTCATGTCACGCTAAACTCCCGCGCAATTGCTATTTGAATTTCGCCCGCGAAATTTCGCCGAGCAACGGTAAATGCGATTGCGCCATTACTCTCTCAGTCAAACCATTGTCCTTGTTTGTTTGTTTCTTTACACTGAAGTTTCTCCGGTTGCTATATTTACAGGAACAACGATCAGGGCAGAAGAACACACGGTTGTACTTGTGAGTTGAGCGTATAGGCACTTGTTTGGAGAGTCGAGGTGATATTATATTTGATATGGGATCCGCGTGCTGTGTCTCCTCATCAGGCCTTCAATCATAATACCCGGAGTCACATGAGGATGGTGTGAATCAACGGAAGTTGTCGGAAAATGAGAAGGAAACTGGTTTTGGGAAGGTCTTTGCACAGCTCTCAGTGTAAACGTCTGTCCAGATGGATCATTCGTCCACAATCTACAGGTAGGCTATAAAACGACTCCCGTAAATTTGTCTACCTTGGGACATTCTAAAACGCTTAATGTGAAAAATGCTTAACGTGGCTTACTGTACTAAGACAGTGAAAGACCAAAGTCAGTACACATCATATTTATATACCATACTATGTATAAAAAAATCAGATGAGCCCAGAAATTGAACGCAACGCGTTTAATTACACGTTAAGCATTTTTCTCCCATAAACCATTGTAAGAAAACGCTTAACGTGGCTTACTGTACTAAGACAGTGATATTAAATTTCCAAACTCAGTACACATCATATTTATATACCATACTATGTATAAAAAAATCAGATGAGCTCAGAAATTGAACGCAATAGTATGGTATATATAAATATGTTGTGTACTGAGTTTGGTCATTTAACATCACTGTCTTAGTACAGTAAGCCACGTTAAGCGTTTTCTTATAACGGTTTTCTATGGGAGAAAAATGCTTAACGTGTAATTAAACGCGTTGCGTTCCATTTCTGGGCTCATCTGATTTTTTATACATAGTATGGTATATAAATATGATGTGTACTGAATTTGGTCTTTTAATATCACTGTCTTACAGTAAGCCACGTTAAGCGTTTTTCACATTAAGCGTTTTAGAATGTCCCTTTACCTTGTATCTGAATCATGAACTATCTATTATAGGGACAGTTCACTCACGTATACACATTTAGGCCCAAAGTTACTCGTCCAAACCGGTTTGACCTTCTTTCTTCCATGAAACAACAAACACAAACGGAAATGTTTAGCTGAATGAGTTTTCATACAACAAGGGTTGCCAAGTCCGCGGTTTTCCTACTTTTAAACTGTTAAGGTGGGTTTATGTTCTAGCAATGATAAAACTGTGCTATGTTAATTTCTGTGAATGGTAATGAGACTTTGAGCACCTGTAAGCACCTTTATGAAAACAGAATGTTTATGATTATTAATATATAGTGATTTTCAAGCTGCATAAGTGTGACTGCAAACTAGTGGGTGGCATATTTGGGCTATTGTTAATTGGCCATTGGGCAAGTTTTGTTAAGTAGACCTGGCAACATACAATGAATGCAGTCTAATAGGGTTAATTCACCAATTAATAATAATCAATAATACAATTCATATGTATTTGGAACAATTTGAAGGTGAATTAACCCTTTTAAAGTACCTGGGAACGGATTACTTAAGGTCAAACTGGTCAAAACTGGTCTTAAAAGCCTCTCAGTAAAATGACTAAAATCAGAGCTGTTCTGAATTACAGTTACCATGGCAGTCGGCAAAAAAAAATCTATATTATGCTTTGTGGAGGGTTTAAATGCTCAGCTGCACTCATCGCTCACAGCGTTTCTTTCCCAGTCTCGAGTCTTTACAGCGGCTATCTCTCAAGCGTTCTTTCTCGTCTTTTGTTCTTCTCCTTATTGGAAATTGATTGTCTTCTACCATCACAAAGACACATGGTTCTGATTGATTCTCTGGTACCAGAGGAAGGAGGAGGATTCGCCCGCAGGGTCTGGGATCTGAACACACTGAGATGTTTATCCGAGAGAGCGTGTTGATCAACCACGTGTGTTAAATCATAGATAAAAGAGTGAATCTCACATAAAGATATGTCCAGCTCCTATTTCACCCCCCCCCCCCCCCCCAAAAAAACTCAGCTTTTTGTTCAAAATGTAAAAAAAGAAATTAATGATTTTTTTAAAAATGTTTTTATGAAACTTGCCCACATTCAAGTGTTGATAAAAACAATGCATTAAGCTAGAATAAAACTGGGTTTTTTTATGTTTAAAAGTAGAGACTGTGTTCTTTCTTTTGATATATTGCATGTTCAAATTTTTCAACAAAATATTCTGGACGCCATTACATTTTTGTGAAAATTATCAAAAAAATTAAAATGGTGACAACTGGCAGGGAAAGAGTTAAAAGAGGCTCGGTTTTTTTCTTTTGATATATTGCATGTTCAGATATTCATACAACAAAATATTCTGGAGGCCATTACGTTTTTGTGAAAATTATCAATAATTCTGTTGGTGATGAGTTAAAGTATAAATTACTTAGTATTTTTATTTATTTTTAGTAATTTTATTTTAATGTATTTATTGAATAATAATTTAACATTTACAATTATTAAGAAAAGTGTCATGATGCAACAAAAAAAAGGCACTATTTTCTTAGTGCAAAATATTTTTCCTTGTCATTTTGGATGAAATATGACCCAATCATTCCTCAGTGAGATTCACCCAATAATTCTGTACCTAAAGAAACAATTAGACCCTCGAAGCCTTGATTTAACTTCATTGAAATGTCATATATAGAGATGGGACAGAAGGAGAGCACAGTATTGTCAATCAAAGCAGACAGACAAAGTGTTAAATAAATAAATAAATAAATAAATATATGGTTGATCGTTTCATCAGACCCGGCTGGGCAAACCCCGGTTCCTCCCGCCTCGCCCTGACCGTGACGTACGAGTCGTCCTGTCTCTGAACAGTTAGATTAATATCCATGCATAAAAGATTCACCAGCGTTTCCCTAACGACAGAAGAGCTGGTTTTCATTATCTTTTTTTTTTTTTCTCCTTTTTTCTTTTTTAAATATCAGGATCACTTGAACACGCACAACAAACACTAATAATTCAACTGAAATGCATTTACCTATGGACAGAAACATGGGTCAATAAATGAGAGAGAAAAAGAAATGGAACTTTAAAATAAAAAAATAAAAACAAGTATACAGCAATTTGTCGCATGATATTACTCCGGTCTCTAAAGCTCATTTTGGTGTTTCTCATAATTCAAAGGAACTAACAACTACACAAGCTTTGGATAATTTCAGGCAATCTTGACTCCTGTGGTCTACAGTTTCATACCGTGACACCAAAATGTTTTCTAGTTGCTCTGATGCCACTTCAGTGTTCAGTAATCGCTGATCTCGACTTAAAACAAAGGTTGGTTTTGAGTGAGCATGCCAAAATAAAGAGTAAATTACTCAACTCAACAAGACAAGTACAGAACAGTAAAAAGCTTCAAGTCACAATATTTCCAAAACTATTATTTAGCAGTAATATCTTCTACTATCATCGTTATTGTTTCATCAGATTACCTTTACATTACAAGTATTTGAGGTATATCAGAATTATCATTGTCAACACATGCCTGCCAGCGTGAAATGACATGATTGGTCGGGTGAAGCGATTCGATTGGTCGAATGTCTGCGAGTATGACCGATGGAGGCTTATGATTGGACGACCACTGACAGTGCAGGTATACCTCAGTTTTACACACATATCACAAACACACACTTCCGGAATACTGTAAATTACACAAAAATAGCTCTGTCGGAAGTGTGTGTGTGAATCCAGAGGCATATCCACACGGAAACGTCACACTTTCTGCACACGTCATAGAGAAATAAATACACTTAAATAATGCAGAAAATAGAAAAACAACTACTTTCATAAAAAAACAAAGTGCTTCTTTATCAGAATGGAAACTCCTTTTTTATGCAAAATCCGCAGCTATGCAAAAAATATGCAGGTATGTTTTAAAAAAAAAAAGTGTTTGTGTGTGTGTGTGTGTGTGTGTGTGTGTGTGTGTTCAGAGCAAATCCACCCGTGGTTGAAGGAAAAAGGCACTCAACTTGTCCTGCATAGTTGCCACTTCCTTCACCGTGACATAATGCAGTCTGACTACTCTGTGTGTGTGTGTGTGTGTGTGTACTCAGCCTAGTTTGGAGACAAGCCCAGCTAACAGGGAACGTTCTGGCAAGGTTCTCCAGCAACCTCTGGTTCTCGTTCTTCCAGTAACATTAATATAATACTTTCAAAGTTATCTGATCTATAATAATGTTCTCAATGTTATTTATACATCGTTTCATGAAAAAAAAAATAAATAATCTGAAACGTTTTAGTTGGACGTCCGTTTAACGCTTTTTAAATGTTACTCGTTTCGGAATGTTCAAAAGTAACATGTTTGCAAAATGGAAATTGTGAGAAATTGTGAGATTTTAATTACGGTTTGCGATTATAACGTCCCCTTTTAGATGTGCTACTCGTGTGTGTGTGTGTGCACTCTAAAAACTGCTGGGTTGTGTTAACCCAATGTTGGGTCAAATATGGACTAACCCAACGTTGGGTTAAAAAATGCAATTTAAAAATGGACAAATTGCATTGGTTACATTAAAAATGTAAACCAACGGCTGGGTTTGTCCATTTTTAAATTGAATTTTTAACCCAACGTTGGGTTAGTCCATATTTGACCCAACATTGGGTTAACACAACCCAGCATTTTTTAGAGTGTGTGTGTGTGTTTAAGTAAATGTGTTGCTACACTGAATCACATTTGTGTGTGTGTGTGTGTGTTTGTGTTTAAGTAAATGTGTTGCTACACTGAATCACATTGGTGTACGTGTGTGTGTGTGTGTGTGTGTGTGTGTGTGAGCGGGGGATGATGATGATGAGGATGATGATGATGAAGATTAAACTGGCAGGCTGAAGAAGAATCTTTGGTATCAGTGGCTGTATCACACACACCACTGTGTTTCTGTGAGGTAGCCACATTGATTCTCACTACAAACGAGGTGTGTGTGTGTATGTGTGTGTGTGTTCGCTTTTTTCACATTTTTGCTTCACATCAGAGTTTGTTTAGAAAAAAAACTTGCTCTTCGCCTTCTCACGACTCTGAAATGGTCAATGCTTTCTTCTAAAACGCTACAGACATCTGCTGTCTTCCCCGTCCGACAGAGAGACAGGACTCAAGCAAAGGATGAAGTTCATCGAGAAGGGCCTTTTTCACCAGCAGGAACATTTTGTTTTGGATTGATAGACAAAGAAACAACAAAGAGCCGCTCTGTCTTTTCCAGCTCCCGGAGTTCAGGAGTCCATTTCTCCGCAAATATACACAACAATCCCTTGTTTCTTGTCGTTTCGTTCACAAGGTGCTTCTTTACACATAGTTTATGCACAACAAGAGTCCAGACGTTTAATACAAACTTTGTGTCTATGTAACTTTTTACCCGCATCGTTATTATAGAGAAACAGAGAGAGAGAGAGAGAGAGAGAGAGAGAGAGGGAAGAAAAACAAGGATTAGAGGAATATTTACAGGTTCATGTTCAGTACGTTTTGGTAAATGCTTCGATTTTGGTTTCCAAAACAAACATCGGATCTCGGGACTCGGGAACGAGTGTTTTTTTTTTTCCAGCCCCTGTTGGGAATCACGTGATTTGCCGGATTCTCCGGTACCGACCCGCACAGACTCATGGGAAAGGAAGGGAGTCGGAGCCGCACACATCCTCTATGATTATCGTTAAGGCATCTGTCGTTGGCACTCAATTATCATACAGTGACATTTTACCTTTAGGTTTTGGCCATTAGAAGCTGCATGTCTCCACAAACAGGAGAAAAATAGCTTTTTACTCTCCGCTTGATTACTGATTGTTTCGTCTTTGGTAACGGAAAATATCTTTGGATGCAGGAAATAAATGCATGACAAAAACAGCCACAAAAACTCATTGATGATGATTTATGGATGATAAAAATCCTGACATCTGACAACCTGCGCAGGACAGGGATTCACTCATGCTGCCTTCAAGATGTTTTATTAGCGGTGTTTGGGATCGATGGGGAAACGCTATAACCCTTATTTGATTTGATGCAAGGTTATATATTAAAAAAAAAAGTAGTTTCTACATGGAAAAATGTAGTTCAGGCAAGATTTCAGAAAAAACAAAGCAAATCCTACATTAGTACTCAATTCAAGCTTGTAGAAATTAAAGCGTAAATCTCAACAATATAAAATTAAGTAAAACCTACTCAACTTTTCTGATACTGGTGTTCCCATCATGCACTGGGGCATGAATAATTAATGAGGTTGATTTTTCACTGTTTTCCAGCTGTATTTACTCTGTTTTATCACTGCTTTTGCTGTTAGGTTTAGTAACTTGCCATTTTGTGACATTTGGATTCATTTTCTACTCAAAATGACGCATTCATACTCAAAAACGAATGTTATTTTGTACACATTGTGCGTTGTGGACCAAGTATTGAGGTTCAGGTGCCATGTTAGTTCTATTAAGTATAGATACAATATGGAATTTATACTATATATTGTATTATTTACTTGTTTCTAAGTAAATCATATACTTTAAAAGTGTGGTTTAATTTGATGTTATATTTGAGTAAAAAGGATAATTTTGTTAAATTTACTTAACTTAGTTAAGTAGATGTTACTTAATTTTATATGTGAAATTAAATATAATTAAGTAATATTTACTTAATTACTTCAATTGAATGTTAAGTGTCAAACAAATGTTAAGTTCAATAATAAGTAGATGTTTCTTGATAATAACGGGTTAGATGTACAGAGCAGTAAAATTTACTTAAAATGTGTTAGTGCAAACTGTTACGAGGATTTTATCAAACAAGTTATTATGTTCAGGGAATGCAGCATTTCTCACTTTTCTTTAGTTTAACTTAAAGTACCAAAATAACACCATCTTGAAGGCAGCATGACATCTGAAGTCGAACGAGAGGTGCGTTTCTGTGGATCTCCAGGAGGTGGCGCTGTTGCTCTGTGCAGGTGAAGCGCTCTGTAAAACCCCTACGGTAAAATGATTCTTTAGGGGAAGATACAGAGGCCTGATTGATTCTTTGCATCCCTTTATCATTGTGCTGAAGCAAGAACAAGGCGCCACACTGGCAGTGAAAACACTCCTGAAACTATACTCGTATGAATTGTTTGCGTCAAGGGTCAAATGAGTGGGGTTGAGTGTGTGTGTGTGTGTGCTAAAATACGCATTGCCTTCTGTTCCTTCTTTCCACTGCTCTATGAGAGAGAGAAATTTCCGTATAGCTTGGCTAATCCAGAGACTTTGAGATGAGAGATGTTTTAGCTCAAATATCAAGCACAGGTGAGGGGAACGTCCAACACTCTCGGGAGAAAAGGTACAAAAGCTGTCACTGGGACGGTATCCTTTCAAAAGGTTCTAATATGTGCCGTTTAGGTACTAATATGTGACCCTGGACCACAAAACCAGTCACGAGTCGCATGGGTATATTTGTGGCAATCGCCAAGAACACATTATATGGGTCAAAATTATAGATTTATGCCAAAAATCATGAGGATATTAAGTAAAGATCATGTTCCGTTAAGATATTTAGTAAATTTTCTACCGTAAATATATTAAAATTGTATTTTTGTGAGTGAATGCAGCACAATCGCGAACATAAATGAACAACATGGCGATTTTTCTTAATTTTTTTTGCACCCTCAGATTCCAGATTTTCAAATAGTCGTATCTCATAAATATTACATCCTAACAAACCATACATCTTATTTATTCAGCTTGCAGGTGATGTATAAATCTCAATTTCAAAGAATTACCCATGTGACTGCATGGTTTTGTGGTCCAGGGTCACATATGGGACCCAAATGAGGTACTAATCTGCATGCTCTCTTTAGATACAAACATGCACCTTCTGAAAGGGTCCCGCCCCGGTGACAGCTTTTGTACCTTTTTATTTTCTGAGAGCA
>CM040822.1:1515039-1525039 GCA_022828995.1 Vimba vimba
GCATGCGAATAATAAACACAAGCAGCATTACTCCTCAAGAGTAAACAAAGTAGCAAGTGTGTAAGTGCAAATGCGTCCATACATGAATAAAGACTCGAACCAATAATGTTTGCTGTCAGTGACTCAGTGGCGTGTCTAAAGGCGCCATTTTTAATGGTAATAGTGGGATTTCAGACGGATAATGTGAAGCGCTTGCTCGTCAAATCTGGCTTTAGAAGACTTAGGATATTGCGCGTGAACCGTTGATTGATTGTATGATTGCGTTGTGTTATTCAGTATGAAAAACAGAAGCGGCGAGTAGGAATGACATTCTTTCCCTTAAACACAATGCATATAGCCTACCTAGAGCACTGGGAAAACTCTCTAATTTCACGCACAGTTTATTCAGATGATCTCAAGGGTGAATCGCCAATGCAATGCATGAATGTTGGAAAATCATAATTACCAAAAACAACACGTTCAGACCACAGAATGCTGATCTATATATGCAACGAAATGTGAGATGAGTAGTTATGCGTGTCTGTTACTTAAGGCTGAAGGTGTATCTGATCGAGACCTAATTGTTTATTTTATATAGCCTACATTTATTGGAGAATGATGCATTTCATCTCTCTGTCCAACAAATAGCCGCGTTTATTTGCGGAGAGGCCTACATAATAGAATCGCTTTAAAACCGAATCTGATTGGCACAAATAATAGCTAATAAATTATAAAGCAAATGAAAGCTCCTCGCGGAATTCACCGCATTCACTTGCTTTATTTTTCTTGCAAATTAATTGTCCTGGAATCGATTGACCTTTGCTTTTAAACCCTTTTTCATAAAGCATGCGTTTAATATATAGGCCGCACTGCGCTCGTGCTCAGTAAGATATAGTGCAGCGTGTTATTATACAGCCTGCAAATTGTTGTTGTTTTTAACAGTTCTCGTGTTATTTTATTTTTATTGCCACTTACAATAAATCCGTTTTTTTTTTCTACTCGATTCCAGCAGAATAATTAATCATTTTGAAATAATTTCATAGACTGAAAGATGTTAGAAAAAAAAACACGTGCACAACCGCAGACTTTATAAACTCGCACTGATAAAATAAGAGAATTTGTTCTTTATTGTGGAAAAAGCCGCAAAATCACAGAAAAGACATTCAATAGGTGATGTTTGCAGATGACATTTTAATGGGCAGCGTGTGTTAGTTTTGTAATCCGATGGTAAGCGCTGATATTGATATCTTATCACTCACATGCATCAATTATAAACTGCTGCAGTTTAGGTGCTTTTATTTATATTTTCTCTGCGCTCAATTCATATGGCAGTATAAGAGTTGCAAATCACAAATCAATATCCATCAAGGATATATTCGAGTCTATTCATCACAATCAAATATAGGTATTCTGTTTCTAAATTTAACCCTTTAACTCTTACTACAAAACACTATATGATTTATCTTTTGTATTGCTTGTTTGCCATTTAGACATTTAGTGAAGTAAAATTATTGACCTCATCCTGTCGTTTAGGATGGATTTTACTCTTAAAAATAAAGGTTCTTTATTTGCATCGATGGTACCTTTATACAATACAGATTGTTTCAAAGTAGCTTATGACAACAGTGGTTCTTTAGTGGCAAAAGGTTCTTTAGATTATTAAAATGTTCTTTACACTATGGGGAAAAACCTCTTTTGGAACCTTTATTTTTAAAAGTAGTGTGTAATATTAACTTCTAGGTTTGAGGCTGGGGATTGGATCATAATGGATCAGAAAATCAGCAAATCATTGCTGAGTCTGATTCACAGTGTTTATACATCTGCTGCCAAACCAACAATCCTGCAATTTATACGAAAAAAAAAAAAAAAAGGTTTTACGTGCATATGATACGCATTGTAAACCCCTTGGGTAGGATCAGTGGTGTGGAGTGCGTGCGTATTACATGCCATAAAGTGCGTATCATATGCACGCGAAAACTGCGTATCATATGCACGTAAAACTCCTTTTTTGCGTATAAATTGCACGATAAATACAAGTCGTGCTATAGATACGCACTTTCATGAGATCGGGTTGGCCAAACCAATGGTGATTTGTTTTTTGTTTTGTTTTAGTTTTTTGTAGGCTACAGGTTGTTAAAGCATCACAGTTATGGCACAGATATGAGCATGCTGTCTGCTGAGGTGAGTGTGGTCTGAGTGTGGTGTGGGCGTGGTCTGTGTGTGGTGTGGGCGTGGCGGAGAGGGCGGGGGGCGGGGTCGATAACTAACCGCACCAGGCCGCTAACAGCTCGGCTCGGGATCGATGGCTTGAGCGGGGCGGTTCTGTTTTTGGGTGCGGTGAAACGAACCCTCTCCCGCGCGGGCCGGGCTACTGCTGGCGAGAAACAGTCATGTCAATCAAAGCCTATTCAACACAAACCACTTACACAATACATGATGCTGCACGTGCGAGTTTATAGATTTAATCAATGCTGTTCATAAATATTACTGCAACAGTTTCTTTTTTATTGGTCAAAAAATCGTAAAGAAATGCTAAACTCAAAATAATGCAGGGTTGTTTTAACCCAAATTTGGGTCAAATATGGACAAGTTGGGTTAAAAAAATTAATTTATAAATTTAACCCAACGGCTGAGTTTGTCCATATTTGACCCAAATTTAGGTTGAAACAACCCAGCATTATTTAGAGTGCAACGGAGTTTTTTTTTAATCATAAAGAATCCAGTTAGTTGTCCTCTGCTTAAAACAAATAAATAGTTATTTATATTAATAATAATAATAATAATAATAATAATCATAGTAAATTTAACCACATTCTAAAAAATAAAATGCTGGGTTGTTTCAACCCATGTCTGGGTCAAATATGGACAAACCCAACCGTTGGTTTACATTTTTTTAAATACATTTTTTTAACCCAACGGTTGGGTTTGTCCATATTTGACCCAAACATGGGTTGAAACAACCCAGCATTTTTAGAGTGCATTTTATCTAGGATCTTATTTTATTAAATGGTTGCATATTTTGATAAATAGCCTAAAATCCTGTATACCATTCTTTATTTTAGAGTTTAGTCGTTTGGTGTAAATGAAGCTGTGCTGGTTTTGAGTCGATGTCAATGTTCATCATCGATACACTGAACGTTTGACCACAACAAAGGTTAAAGCTGGAGCTTTTCATGAGCGTGTGTGTATTTGAATTCTGTTCTTTTTGTTTTTATGCCAGCAGCTCACGTGAAAATACAATTTTTCGATTATTCGTTACCAGAAAAAATAATTATATGAAATGAGCTCGTATAGGCCTATATTAAACATGCATTTATTACTTGTGTATTAAATATCCATTATATCAGCATGCACGATGCAAATAAATAATGCAAATAGCCTAAATAAATTAAAGTAGGCTAATAATAAATCACACGCGCTTTTCTGTGAAATGAAGTAACGCGAGGCCATTAATACTTGGCCTATTAACGTCATGTTTAAAAATAAAATATTAAGAAATTTTATGTCAACCAGTAATGATAATAAAAATAATATTATAGCCTGCTTGTTTTAATTATTAGTTTGATATACATCGACATTTTTAAACGCATGACGGGATTTATCAGTCTGGCTACATTTAAAAAAAAAAAACCTTAGGCTTATAAAATGCTTATAAAATGCACAAAAGGGCGTCGCTTTTCCTACAAATATTATGCAACGGCTTGCAAAAATTAATCACAACATATGGCGTGAATTTAGAAATTCTGACATCTCATGTGCGTGTGTGTGTGTGTGTGTGTGTGTGTGTGAGAGAGAGAGAGAGAGAGAGAGAGAGAGATAGAGAGAGAATGTGTGTGTGTGTGTGTGTGTGTGTGTGTGTGTGAGAGAGAGAGAGAGAGAGAGAGAGAGAGAGAGAGAGAGAGAGAGAGAGAGAGAGAGGGAGTGTGTGTGTGTGTGTGTGTGTGTGTGTGTGTGTGGGTGGGTGAGAGAGAGAGTTCAAAGCCAGCTATGACATTATTTAAAAAAAAAATTAAGTAATAACTAATGCTTTAAGTCCTGCAGAAATAGAAGATAAATGCTCATCTTTTTTTCATAACAAGAAGAGTCATACTTTCTATTGCTCTGTATGTGGGAAACCATCTGCTAAATGAATAAATGTATTATTCCAAAAAGTCTAGAGATCATTTAAATAATCTGACTTTATTCTTTCAGGTGTTTTGATTTGAATCGACTCTATAAAGTCTATAGGTTCATATTTTCTTAAAGTCCCCCTGTGGTGTAAATCCAGCTTTTATAATGTAGTTTAAATGTCTATGTGGTGTTTTTAATATGCTTTAAGACAAACCATGTGTAAATTCATAAGTCGACAGCATTGCTGAGTATTTTCTCCTTAAAACTGCAGTGAACCAAAGACAGTCTCAAAAACACGCTTTGAAATCGCTGGTGTTTCTGACGTCACAAACTACCTTGTAACCAATCAGATCAACGTGTGATCGTCAACCAGTGGATCTCTGAGTGAGTGAGTGAGTGGAGGCGGGGCTCATTTGCATATTCATAGAACCGCGCATACTAAATGAGGCAAGGGTGTCGAGTTACATTCAAGATATTTTAAGGTATGAAGAATTTTTTTTCAAGGAAAAAAAACATTTAAATATGTCATTTTGGAGATTAAAGATGAGTTTTAAGGGATAAAATGATTGACTACAGGGGGACTTTCTTTAAAGAAAGGGAAAGGTTCTTGTATTTTAGCCTTAATGTGCCAAAAGAATCTAGGCATGTGTACTAATATAATCACATTCATGTTGAAATATATCATGTTTATTGCATAAAACTTATTTATAAACTCTCACACAGACTAAAGGCCCTTCATAACCAGTTTGAATTTAAAAATAAAGGTTCTTTACTGGCATCAATGTTCCATAAAAGAACCTTCAACATCCATGGAATCTTTTCATTCCACAAAAGGTTTTTATAGTAAAAAAAAGGTTCTTTAGATTTTTTTAAATGTTCTTCACAATAAGAAAAAAATATCTGGAAGGTTCTTCTACAGCATCGCTGGGTATTTTTACAAGTGTAAAATCATTCAGATTATAATTATATCAGATATACATAAACTACAGTATGACAACGAGAGCGTTTGTCTTTTCGGAGAGCTGTGATGTATATATATACTGAGCTTTTCCCCTCGTCCAGGTCCGCATGAGTTCTTCTTTGTCTTGCGCGTTTCCTAACTGATCTCCAAAATCAATGTCTCAGTGGACAAACATCTGACAGACCAGATCCATCCCCACCAGCTCAATTAAACGCCATTCATAGACAGTTTGATTGATCTGAAAGCCAAGAAGTCATTGCAAGAGCAAACCCTCACTTACAGATCTCAAATTAAGCCTTTATGTTACGTGTGTGTGTGTGTGTGTGTGTGTGTGTGTGTGTGTGTGTGTGTGTGTGTGTTTCTGCGTTTTAAGATTGAAGGGATTCAGCTTGGTCGCTTATTTAAAAAAAACTTTAATTACTTTATTTATATAGACCAGATTTACAAATGAAGACGTCCCTAAAGGGAGGTTTTTGTCATGTTCTGTTCACTGCTGGGTTCAAATTTGTCCCCAAAATACAGTACAGTTAAGTACATACACACACACACACACACACACATACAGTGAAACCCTGAGACTGACGCTTTCAGAACAATGATATGTTTGTCTGACCAATGGCAGACGGACAGAAGGGGCTGTAGGAGAGTTTTATAAAAAAAAATTGCACAGAAATGACTTAAACTCGAAAGATGTGTGTTGATGATGTGTGTTTGTAAAGGAAGGAAGCAGGTCAAATATATTCCAGTATTAATATGTTAATGAACGTTAAGGGAACATTCCATTTGATCATTTTGCAAACGTTCCGAGAATGTTACATTTTGAATGTTCTCTGAACGTTCTAAAACTAGTAACATTTTAAAAAAAATGTTCCATGAACAATGTTTTGTGCAAACGTTTTGAGAACATTCTGTTAATGTTCCTGAGAGAATGTTTGTTCATAACTTTGAGAGAATCTTCTGAGAACGTTCCCTGTTAGCTGGTCTCATATGCTCACATTTGCATACTGTGCATAGAACACTTATGCTTTACACACACACACACACACACACACAAAAGGTACTTAATTTTTCTTTGTCTTTGTCAGTAAATTTCACATACGGAATTAAGTAAACTCTACTTAACTAAGTTAAGCAAAATTAACAAAGAAAATAAGTCATTTTAACTTCGCCAGTAAAAGGTTGAGTAATTTATATTTAGTAAAGGTTTCCTTTGCAATAAATTTTACTCAAACAATATAACAATGAATTAAGCCACGCTTTTAAAGTGTGTGCTTTACTTGGAAACATAAATAATGCAATTAATGTTGTGTAGAGTCTAGACACCATGTAGAGAGAACACCACATGTGAACACAGAGACCTCAATACTTGGTACACAATATACAATAAGGGCAACATTCGATAGATCGTTTTTGAGTATGAATGCGTCATTTTGATTAGAAAATTAACTCCAATTGTCACAAAATGGCAGGTTACTAAACCTAACAACAAAAGCAGTGATAAAACCGCAGTAAATACAGCTGGAAAACAGTGAAAAATCAACCTCATTAATTATTCATGAACCAGTGCATGATGGGAACACCAGAATTAGAAAAGTTGAGTAGGTTTTACTTAATTTTATACAGTTGAGATTTACGCTTTAATTTCTACAAGCTTGAATTGAGTACTAATGTAGGATTTGCTTTGTTTTTTTTTTTATTCTTGCCTGAACTACATTTTTCATGTAAATTACATTGTTTTTTTCTGTGGTATTTACTTCACAGAATCATTGTGTGTGCGTGTGTGTGTGTGTGTGCGTGTGTGCGTGCGTGTGTGTGTGCGTGTGTGTGTGCGTGTGTGCGTGTGTGTGTGTGTGTGCGTGCGTGTGTGCGTGTGTGTGTGTGTGCGTGTGTGCGTGTGTGTGTGTGTGTGCGTGTGTGTGTGTGTGTGCGTGTGTGTGCGTGTGTGCGTGTGTGTGTGTGTGTGTTGCACGGCTGGCTGCGGTTGCTGCTGGCGAGAGCCCTAGAGATGCAGGAGTGAGCAGGGAAAGGAAATCAATACAGATTCAGCGCAAGTCAGATAAGCCTTAACAATGTGTGGCGCAAACACACTCTATAACACAATCTCACACGTACACACACTACATTCGTCCTGCAAACGCACAGGTAGGTGCATTTAAACATGCCACCAGCCCACCCTATATTCATGCACGCATATTTTCATATGCATCTGTTTTGCATGATCCTAATTTCAGAACAATTGGAATTCAATAATGAAAATGCATTTGGCAAAGTTTCAGTATTTGGTGTGTCTCTCTTTGGCTTTATCGCACTCCAGAGACTGCCGATGAAAATGAGCTCTTCATCAGGAACATTTATATGATGGACACAAATGCAGTGTTCCTTTTCAAATAAAATAATCATAAACATAACGACGATAGCACTGGAGCTTCATGATCATGTTCTCCAGCGTGATCGTGATGATCCGAAACACATCTCGAGCTTCACAAGAGTCACTTGATCAGAGACACTTTCAGTTTGTGTTTCACAATCGCATAAACGTTCTCCATTTCAAGGTTTAAAATTAGATTTTGAATCCCAAACATATGTTCTAAGAACGTTTTCCCAGCGTTATCTCTGAACGTCCATTTTTAAAAAAATGTTTCTTCTTGGTTATGTGAACGTTAAGGGAACATTTTAGAATTCTGCAAACATGGGAATGTTACTTTTAAATGTTCTCTGAACATTCCGAAGCAAGTTGTTACATTTAAAAAACGTCAAACTAAACCATTTAAGACAAATACGCTATTTCTATTCTATTCTATTCTATTCTATTCTATTCTATTCTATTCTATTCTATTCTATTCTATTTTCTGAATCAACACCAATGCTAAATTTTTCTAAATGTCATAATCATTTGTTAACAAACAAGTATTCTATACTTCAATGAGCTCATTGTTTCTGCCTTAACGTATTACATTGTTTAAATTAATACATTTCTCACTAACTGTGATTTTGTATATGTACATTTCTGAAATGCATAACTCAGACAGTTTCCTCTGATCACTGATCACTGTAAATTGTAATATGAACTCGAATGAGAATGTGTAATATTGTGAAAACGCAATACAAATAAATGTGAATTGAATTGAAAAACATCCATGAACGATGTATAAATAATGTTTTTGTGCTAGAACATTATTATAGACCAGATAACTTTGAATAAACGCTCTATTAATGTTACTGTAAGAATGTTTGTTCATAACTCCCAATCGAACACAATATGAACAACACAACGCAAGCGCCACTTCAACCTTCAGATTTCTCTTGTATTTGCTGACGGGCACAAATGATAATCAGCGGAGTGTGTAAATGAGTGTCTCACACCGACATCCTCGAGATCCTCACTCCAGTTTTCTTCTTCCCTTTCCTTCTACAATCCCTTCAATGTTAATGTGGTGTGTGTGTGTGTGTGTATTCATGGCACGTTTTACTTTGCTTACCAAGAAGTGAGTGTGTTACGCAGGCCTCGCGTCTCCCTCCCTCTCGCTTATCAATTATTAAAGCCCAGATCGATCATTTCAGCAACTTGCCTCCATCCTCACAAAGTCAAAGCTCTCCTCCCTCAATCAATGCTGGATCACCTCCACATCTGCTTCCATGTCAGATATCATCCGATTCATATTTGAAGATGTCATGTTTCCCAGCTTTGTGTTCCTCTAAAACACGCTAACCGTAATCTCCACACTTGCGGAGAGATGTGGGAAGAACAACTACTGTTTTGTTTTGGGTTCTTTTGAAGAAGTGTGTGTGTGCGTGTGAGTGTGTGATCATGTGTGTGTGTGTGAGAGAGAGAGACACGTGTGTGTGTGTGTGTGTGTGTGTGTGTGTGTGTGTGTGTGTGTGTGTGTGTGTGTGTGTGTGTGTGTGTGTGAACTGTAGTCGGTTTGATGTGACTGTCACTCAAGTTGCAGATCATATGATAAAATAAAAATTTTGAGTATTTATTTGATCATTTGTTGCATCAAATGTGAGAATATTTGGGGTGGTTTTAATAATCAAATGCTCTGAGGAAATGTCATGGCATTCCTTAAATTATAATGGAGTAAAATACTGACATAAATGAACATGGTAATCAATCTGTACCATAATATTAGTATTGTAAATATTATTATGTTGAACGTTAATAATTAGCTGGCCTGTAGACTTGATAATGATAAACCTAGAGAAAAATAGCTGAATTAATTATTAACTTCATAAAAATTGATTCATAGAGTAAATCAGTATTTTATTGGCACTAATGTGAAAAGTCACGTTTTGCATTGTTGTGATTTGCTAATAACTTTGCGGTTTTAATAAATAGCATGCTAATAATATTAAATTATCGGTTGCTTAGTGTAAGGCAAATGCTGTGCATTTAATGCATGTCAACATCTAATACAACATACTCAAAGATGCAGGTTTTGCCTCCTTGTTTCAGAAGGCCAGCACATGTTATAGTTATTCTCAGGATATTATGGATGCATAATGAGGTTGGACATGGTTTGTTCCTCATCTTGCTTTCAGCGCACGTTTATGCGACGTCTCATCAGGGACACCGAGGGTTTCTGCTGTTCTGATTCAGTGGCGCCGTGGCAGTCGTAATGGACGGAGGGTCATTTTTTTGTGATGTGTTGCAGAGAAAGAGAGAAGAGAAGAGGGGGATGGTGGGCCGAGTTATTGATCTCTGATACGTGCAGCGGCAGGCAAACATACGTGAATGAGAGAGACTGTAATGTGCTTCATGGCATTCTGTCGCTCGCAGCACTTCTCCACGTCTGCTGACTTTCACCCTTTCAGCTCAATTCACTCTAGAGATCATGAGATTCATTCAGATCAGACTCCGTCAGGGCTGGAAAATCAACACATTTCTCACGTTTCTTTATTGGCTGGCTGATGTGTTGCTATGTAAAATTCACCAACCCTTAGTTTGCT
>CM040822.1:1535039-1540039 GCA_022828995.1 Vimba vimba
TGAGCTCTGCTGTGATCCTCTGCGCCACTTCTTTAGTGTTGATCTCCTCCACCTGTCCCGCGCCCGCGCTCTGCGCGCCCCCGCCGCCGTGCCGCTCTCTGTCGGACAGCATGGATCCGTTCCCCTGCGAGTGCATGTGGCTGTGAGGGTGCATGCCGTTCAGATTCGAGATCATACCGTGCCCGTGCCCACCTAAACTCCTCAAGTGCTCCTCACTTCGCGAGAGCATCGCCGCGTGCGTCTCGAAGCCGCCCGGCGAGAGCATCTTATCGTTGGGAAGGTGCGCGCCCGGTCCGTACGCGGAAAGCGCTTGTTGGGAGTTGTGGAGAGATCCGAGGCCGTTGGAAAGCGGGGATAGTGGTTGACCCATCCCGGACATATCTTTAGGATAATGCCCGTATAAGTTCCCCATTGAAGCGAGGCCGCGATCATCGCGCATGAGCGTGAAACTCCCGCTGACGTTCCCGGTGGCGAGGCGCTGGTGCGCGGCGTGGTGATGCGGGTGCGTGTGCGGGTGCGCGTGATGGAACTTCTCTGAGACCGTGGATATAGGAGGGAGATGTTGAAGCGGTGTGAGAGTGGTGTAAGTGTTGGATAAACTCATGCCGGACTCGCACATGGTCATGGCCGGGTGCAGGTGTCCGGAGAGCGCGGGGTCGCTCCGGTACTCGCCCGCGCCCTCCAGGATCGACGCCATGCTGGACACCATCGCCGAGCGCCCGTGGGACACCAGGTTCCGATGGGAAGCCGACGAGGGTCTTCCGTGCGCGGAATTCATCAAATCCCCCGCTTGCGAGTGCGATGCAACGCCGTGCATGTTTCCAATGTTCTCCATCGTGAGTTCCATCGTTGAAAAGGAAAGGGAAGGGAAGACCTGCACACAAAAATACCGTATTTTCCCCCGCAACGATTTCAAAACCAATCCATCGATTTGAAAGAGTCAGTCAGTCCGACATGGTGCGCGGAAGCTTTTGTCCGGGTTTATTCGCGGAGCGTTCCGTGCGCGTGTGGCTCGTTCCCTGCGCAACAGCGCTTCTACTGAGAGGCGGGACGCGCGTCTGTCTTTGAACGAGAGCGCGCATCTCTGTGTGTGTGAGTGTGTGTGTGTGTGTGTGTGTGTGATGACGTGCGCTGGCCTCGGTGCTGAAGTCTCGTCTGCTCTACTATCACTGGTGTGTATGAGTTCACTTTCTCAGCTAAATAAGCTCTCCTAATACAAATATCTGACCAAATATAGCACATTATTTATGTAGGTTACACTTTATTTGGTAACAATTTATTTTACAGTGTCATTGTTACATATATTACATGTAGTTACTATAGTAATAACTATTAATTATTCAAAATTACATGCAACTAAACCAAACCCTAATCCTACTCTAACCCTATAGTAAGTGCATGTAGTTGCTTAATATTACTCAGTACTTAAATGTATAATTACAGTGTAACCCTTTATTTTAAGGTGACGTATAGTTACACAAATAAGTACTGAGTAATATTAATTAACTGCATGTAGTTAGTTACGGTTAGGTTTATGGTTAATTACTTGTAATTATGCATATTTTACTATATTAAGTAAATTGTTTATTAACATGTAAGTACATCACCTTAAAATAAAGGGTTACACTTTATGGTTACACTTTATTTTAAGGTGTCATTGTTACAATGTAATTATACATTTGAGTACTGAGTAATATTAATTAACAACATGTACTTACTATAGGGTTAGAGTAGGATTAGGGTTTGGTTGAGGGTTAGTTGCATGTAATTATGCATAATTTACTGTTATTACTATAGTAAGTACATGTAACATATGTAACATGGACACTGTAAAATAAAGTGTTACCCACTTTATTTTAAGGTGTCATTGTTACAGTGTAATTATACATTTGAGTACTGAGTAATATTAATTAACAACATGTTTACTATAGGGTTAGAGTAGGATTAGGGTTTGGTTGAGATTTATTATGCATTATTTACTGTTGTTACTATGGTAAGTACATGTAAAATATGTAACAAGGACACTGTAAAATAAAGTGTTACCTTTATTTAGTATATATCTATATATACACTACCCTTTATATTAATATTTTGTATATAATTAATATGAATGCTGTTATTTTTTAAATTAATACGGAAAATTCATATCCATGCTATCCAAACAAACGATTATCGCCTTTTTCATAACATCATATTTGCGCAACATCAAATATATTGCATGCTAACCATGTTTATAATTGTACATATAGGCCTGTATAACCTGCTCTTCTTACAAAAATAGTTTTATAATTATTTTTTTAAATGTGCAATTGCTTTGATGCTCTATTAGTAGCCTATTGCATTGAATAAATCCACTTTTGTGACCAAATCATTTTTTAAAATAAAAATATAATATTTATTTATTGCACTAATTGTCTGAGATGATGCAAACCAGCGCATTTCCGCGTGTGTGAGATGAGCGCGTGTGTGTCGCTGATGTCGGTCTTCAGCTCTCCTGCGTTGGCACGGAAAGCTTGTGGTTTCTTTCGGGTGGTCATTGATAAATCTGATCGATATATCGACTGACACTGATTAATTATGTTTTTTGACCCGGGCTGAGGGGGAGCACAGGTCAGAAAGTTTTGCTGCAGAGAAGAATGAACGCGACGCGAGGAGGAGCGGCGAACACGGGGAAACACAGGTAGGCCTATATTTAGCATAAAAATAACATTCATATAATCATATTTGTGTTTATTTTAATTGTGTCTTTGTTACACTGTAATTCTAAATTTAAGTGCTGAGTAATATTACATGTAGGCCTATAGGGTTAGCACTCGGGTTTGGTTTGGGGTTATTTGCATGTAGTTATGCATATTTTATAGCTATTACTAAAGCAACTGCATGTAACATGTAACAATGATATTGTATAAATTTTTTTTTTTAAAAAGTGTTACCATATTTTTTTAACCTAAACTCGTTTGCTAGATCTTACAAACAGAAATTCAGTTTCTCCGTGATCACTAAACCATTAATATTTATATTATAAATTAATATTAATAGGCGTATATTTATTAGTTTTTTGGTTACACTTTATTTTAAAGTGTCTTTGTTACACTGTAATTATACATTTAAGTACAGAGTAATATTAAGTAACTACAGTGCTCACTATATGGTTAATATTAGGATTAGGGTTAGTTGCGTGTAATTATGCATAAATTATAGTTATTATACATGCAACGTGTAACAACGACACTGTAACATAAAGTGTTACCGTTTTTTTTATTTCATTTGGTTGCATTACTCTATATATTAATTGTATTATTTTATTTGGTAAAGCTGCTAATCTAATTTAATATTTTACAGCTCTATAATTCTCTAAACTAATTTAGCATGTTATAAAAGTTATTTCTGCCTGATCTGACTTTTTTTCACTTGTGTAACATCATTTGATTCCTATTAAATTAAATGATTGATTTATATTTTTGGCTGGTTGATTTATACATAACCGAATGACGCATATTTGTATCTCACCAGCAGTATTATAGTTCTGAATATAGCATGATTGTTGCTGTGCATGTGTTGTTCTCCTCCTGGTCAGGGCTCAGATCAGAGCCAGGCCTGCAGAAGTAATGGCCTCACTTTAGAGCTGTCTTACTCAACCTTACACAAATGAGCTCTGTGTCTTCTCGCTTTAATGTCCTGTATTGACGAGCGCTTCTATCGGAAATAAATGAGTGTTGTGGAGCCAGTGAATCGGTTACTGTAGGAGCGCTGGCTCCTGAGCTCCAGTATCGGCTCCTGACCCGCGCGTGATGGATGTGCACGAGCCTTTAACTCTCCCGCGCCAGAAACAGCCTTATGTTATGCACTGTACAACTTATGTGTTTATTTACTAAATCAGGATGGAAAGTGCAAATGTAAGCTTAAATGTGTTCGCCAAAACAGGAATCTGCCTTTGTACACGAGCGCTGCGTAAAACTTCATTGAAACAGATGGAAGTTATTTAAATGCATTTGTGAGATTGTTCTGCTTAAAGTTTATCAATTGTTTACTTCTTATAACCTACTTACTCAGTCATACTGGAGATGTATTTAATACAAATATATCATACGAACATGTGCAAAACATCTGCATTAAGGCCTGTTGGTCAGTTATTATAATAATAATAATAATAATAATCGTATAATAGTTTAGTAATTAACCTACACTGTGACATTTTTACCTGTTTGTGAGCCTGTTTTAGTTGCTTTTTAATTTAGTAATTTGAACTTTATAAAGGAAATAATGTTTCGACTATTACATTTTACATAGTTATTTATGGTCATTAATACCCCAGTTTTGTTTTCTTTAATAATTGTAAATTTAACAAACAATATATTTTCTCATTTCATTCAGTCTTTTTATTATTATTATTATTATTATTATTATTATTATTATTATTATTATTATTATTTATAAGCCATGGCTAATTTATTAAATATAGTGAAAGGTTTCAATTAAATAAGTTAGACCCGAATCTTTTGCAATTTTTCGATTTGATTTTTTATTTTATCGGAACTTTTGCTATTTTTATATGATATAAAACAGTTTATTCCGGTTATTGATGATATTGATTATAGACACACAGAACCAAAGAAAGTCCGAGAAAGAACGACTTTTGCAATCTTTTGCTATCGTTATGATATATTTTTTCACACCTATGACGTGTCATATCTGCTATTAGAAAAATATCGGATATTTTACCAATAACTTGTTAATTTGATTGAAATGGCTTTAAGTTGGCTAGATCACGGAAATAATTTTTTCTATTATTATATCAAAATAACTGATCAAATTAGGCTTTGTGTTGCATTATAAGTAATAAGCAACATGTCTTCCCAATTTCAGATGTTAGATATATATAGTTAATTAATAAATAAAAAAAATGTAAAAATGTTTTAGAAAGTTTTTGTCAATGATCTTAAAAGAGTTGATCATGTGAAAACGCTTAAATTATACGGGAAAATAAAATAAAAATCTTT